>RXOD01006351.1:0-10610 GCA_005223375.1 Amoebophrya sp. AT5.2
GCTGCCGTATTGACGGCACACCCGCCGGCATGTTGCTCTTCAGATACTGCGTGCGCGCGACGAAGTACTTGTCCAAATCCTTCGGGATTTGCCGCGCCTCGCGCTCCGCAGTGCCCCAGTCGCGGTCGTACACGCCCGGCGGATGCCGGTCGATGATGCCTGAGCAGAAGCAGACACATTGAGGTTGAGCACGTAATCGCCCGTGGAAAGAAGTATAAGGAAAGCTTCCATTATTTGCAATGCATGCCATTGAATGGCATGAGCCGATATATTCGGAGAACAAAGTAAGGCCGATGCAATCTTCTTGGTCGGAAACAAAGCGAAAACGCAGCAGTACATCCAAAGCCTCTTTGCATGACGTCATTCATGGGTCGGCGGTCCTCGTAACAAATTTCCGCTATTGTCTCACTGCTTACGAATTGCGGTCGCCCGGGGTCGTCGTACCCGTTCTGTTGTGAGTCGTGATTGACAAATTTTTGGATGAACACTGCCACTGATGAAAACAAGAATGCCTGTACCAAGCATCAACGACCGAGTACTAACTTACTTGATGTTGTTGATGCTAAAGAAACGCGCAAAGCCGGAGCTTGAGAACAAAAAATAATCGGCAGTACCTCTGGCACTGTTGCTGGATTTGGGTAGTCTTCGTGTGTTTTTGACATCGTGTATCTGCCGAAGCCATCGTTCGGTGTTCCGAGTGATGGGGGCTTCTTGAAACGAATTTGCCTGCCGGCGCGAACATCATCGTCGGGTCGAATGAATTTCTGGACTGCGTCGTTGACAGGCGGCGCTAACCTGGTCGAGGCGGACACGAATGCATAGTAGAGCTCCTTGGTTGTATTAATGTTTGTAAAAAGGTTTAATTTTTTCGAGTAGAGTTATTTTCCGAGAAAAAAATGATACCTGTCCTCGAACCAGTTATCGCACAGCGTCTTGTCGCTGTACCCCTGCCCCAACATGTTGGCGGAGCTTCGTTCCTCTTCTCGGCGTCAATTCAGAAGTGGCGAGATTCGAAGCGCGGGCAAGAACTAGCGCATGTTTTCTACTGTACAATAAAGGAAATGTTGTAGTGCGGCTGCCCGGTAGCCTAGATGGAGTTTCGAATGGAAGAAAGCCGCGGTGCTGTCCGATAGAAGCCGAGGGACACGAAAACCCTGGACGCGCTGTCTGCAGCGGCCTTCTCGGTTCAATGAACGTAAACATACGACTCTCTGCTGCGACACATTGCTCTCCCGAGGGCGACGCTCACCGACACGAAATCTCCTGCGCTCACTTCCGAAATCCCTCGCATCAACACGACGATCGAGCTCCAGGCGCCACCATTAGTTCATGCAGTGTCGAGCTCGAGGAGAGTCAAAGCGGCGGTACCGAAATTAATTGAACCACGATCTACGTCACTGGCAGCTTCGACCGCAACCTCGTGTCAAATCCAACCATGGAACACGTGAGGCAAAGACTACTACCTGGTACCTGGTACGACCGTAATTCTGCGCAATACACTGTACACCCTCCTGTACAATACAGCTCCTTTGAAATCTTCGAATTCATTGAAGACACATAGCGGGTGGTCTGAAGCGACCAACTTGCACTTGGGGCGACCACCGCTGTGAGTTCATATTGTCACCTGCGTCAGCGACGAGGTCAATTTCATTATGCATTCTGTGCTCCGTGCTCGGGTATGACCTCGTCGTGGAAAGCTCGTTCGTCCTTCATATTTCATCGATCCCGCACGGAAGGGAATTGAAGCCAGCTCCTGAAAAATGTATCTGAAGCGTATTGAAGTCAATGAATAGGGAATGGATCATTTCTGGAATTTGCAAGACGTGCGTTGTGAATGTGATCTCAGTCAACCTCCGCTATACGGCCGTATTCTACATGGTCGGGCCAACTCTCCACTGCCTGCAGCACCTCCTCTCTCCTGCTCTTGCAAAATTCCTGCGAACAGAAGACTTCCCCATCGCGCGGCAGCTCCTCCTCGTCTTCAGGTGTCATCATCGTCAAAATGAAGCTCAGCCCGGGCTGCAGTCGTGTGCTCGGCTTCATCAAAGCCCTCTCCGGCAGCTCGTCAGGAGGTGGCGGGGGGCCCTCACTGAGGTTCCAGGTACCGATCAAATTCATGCGGAGTTTTTGCCTGAAACTCACGCATGGATCGCCTCGCTTGGCGTATTCTGGGTCCACAATGCGGATGCCGCCGCTCTGCCAGCTAGTCTGCGAAGATCGGCCAGCAAATGCCGGAACGCGCAGCGCCTCCATCGGCAGCCGACGGCGGCGCAGATCGATCAGATGGATGGCGCGGCAAAATTCGTTGGCTTCATCTTCAGCCGGACGAGAAGGGCCTGCAATGCGTCCACCTGCATCCGGTTGCCGCGAGATTTTCAGAAAAAGCGTCGCGCCTTCGCGGAGTACTGTGTTTTTCTCCGGTCCCATTGTCCAAGGAGGTGAAACCGGCGGCGGCTCTCGAATGAGCAGCACGTTCACGAACAATCCGTGTTCGGCTGCTATTTTTCCCAGGACCGCGTCCGCGCCACCTAGCGTCTTCCCAATCAGGGGGGAGGCAGCGGCCACTCTCCCGATGGTGGCCTCCACAAAATAAAAGCGACGTACAAAGATCGGTGAGAGGTATTGGTAGCTGCCAAGCACCTTCCTAGAAAATGGATCTGCTCCGCGGGAAGCTTCGCAAATCACACGCACTGTTTCGGGAGTCAAGTACACACACCGGCCGAAGGTGCAGCTCAGGAAGCGGGCCGAGTTGATTTTGCCGTGTTTTCGCGTGAACTCTTCGAGGCTAGCGGCGATGGCGGTCGAGTTCCGCTCCTTGCGCCCGTCTCCTTCGACGTGTGCGTGCTGGTCGGCACAGGCAATGGCAGCGGCAACTTCAGGATCAAGATCCGGCAGCAACTCCCGGAGGAAATGGAGAAGCCGCGCTGCGTGATCATCTGTGTTCGATGTGGAAACGAGGATGTCATGCTGCCGGCGCACGTCCACCCAATGCACAAAACTGCTTCGCAGAAGTTTTTCCACCTGTCTACGGTTAGCGTCTGCTGTCGGTAGTTGCAGCACGTCGGTTTCACTTGCTGGGATGATATGTTCGCTGGGTCCCACACTGCGGCTGCGGTACCGCCGGTTATGGATACCGCCACCTCCGCTGTATTCTGAGACCACTGCGTGCTGGAAAGGGGCACTGCGCTTTTCCGCGGTTTCCTGCAACACCCAACTGCGCCGGAAGTTCTCCTCTTGCAGAACTTCTGCAAATTGTCCGCCCATCTGTTCTCGCTCGACAGTGTCTGCCAAGACTTCATCAAATTTTCTAAGCAGCACTGTTCTCGGGCGCCGTTCGAAAGAAATCGTGCGCGACTCAGGATCCCGCTCCGTAACGTTCCAGTCTAGAGCTTCCAATTTGCTCGTGGGTTCGATGATCGCCGGATCAATAGTGATCTCTTCTTCGCTGCAAAACCGAGGTAGTCGCACTGCCTTGTCCTGCCGGAACTTGTCTGGGTTAAAAGCCCTCTCCAGCCTCGCGTACGTGTTAGCGTCGTGGCACCTAATCTTGAATGCGCACTTCGTCTCGTGAACGTGGTCGTGAAACTTAATTTCGAGTGGCGTCGAAATCTGCTCAGCGTGGCACTCGCAAGACAAGAAGCCAGTATTGAAATCGTAGATCAGTCTCGGAGGCAAGTTCCGCTCCGTCTTCATCAGTTCCTTCGTGACCGCTTGCCTGAAGCCTCGTGTGTAACTCGCTGGTTTCCAGCCATCCTTTGTTAATTCTGTCGCGATCATGAAGAGCGCCATGGTGTGTGGGGTCGAGGAGGCGATCCCACAGTAAGTCCGTAACAGACGATGAAGTTTTCGTTCGCGACTAATAAAAAAATATGATATCCAGCTCGTACAGGCTCCTCATGTACGCCTTTGTGCAGCTCAGGTTTGTTTTTTTCTCATCGACCTTCATCGCTGTGGCGATGTTATCAAGTAATTTGTACGCACAGCATCTTTCTATGTGCTGATGAAAGAACGGTAGCAGCCCGAGACACGGCGGTGGTACTAGCGGTAACGCTTGCAGGTGTACTTCTCCGATTCCTCACGGTCACGCTTGTACTTCTAGTCATGCTGTTGCGACTCTTACAAGACAAGAACTCTCGGGGGTACGCACTCGTCCTTGTTGGATGTCTTGGGGGAGCTGATCCTTGTCGATTCGCCATATTAGTGAACCCTTTTCTGATGCTTGTCTGCAGGAACAGATTAGATACCTTCGCGGACTATCGACGATTCTTTTTTTCACAGAATCAGAATGCTCTCATGGCTCTCTCAGCAGAAAATCGGAATTCCGAAAATCCAAAATTTGACATACAGGCAACGAGGAATGTCGAAGGTCAAAAACTGCGCTTACTCAAGAATATTGTACAACCTGGGTGGACGTGATCAAAGAACCGAATGGCATCGACAAATGTTTATGATATGTTTATCGAATACTGCGAAATCGAGAGGAGGAAGCACCATGGAATCACCATGCTATACCTGGCAAAATTGTCCAAGGAAGGCTCGATGAGCATTGATTTAAAGAAAACTAATAAATCGATCTAGTCGACCTCGACCTCGACGACGTGCAACATAGCTAGTACGGCTCCGCGCCACCGCTAACCCGTTTTCTGAGAATGCCTTCGTTTGCTTCATCTAACGCGTCGAATCGATCCATAATCGCCACGAAGTCGGCCTCGTCCAATTTGCCGCTTTCTAGCAGCACGCCGGAAAGAAAGTCAAATCGGTCGGCTTTTTGCAGGTGGAGGCGCCGCAAAGTATCAGTGACAGTGTTCCACCCGGCGAGAAACTGTGTGAAGCCGCGGTTACCCGGACTATTTCGATCCATGTGCTCGATTGAGTCGCTGCCGCCGCCAACGCTTCTCGCAGTGGCAATCTGGTCGGATAGGAAAGTGCTTCCGTGTTAGGTACGTACCGAGACGATGCGCGCAGATTGGGATTTTGCTGTGTGGAGGAAGAATTTACTTATTTGCCGTCATGAAGGGTAAAATGAGAAGCTTAAGTCCAGTGCAGCAGCCGCAGCAAAGCAAAAGCTGAGTAGAGGCGAAACCGGCAGTACCTCCACGAGCAGCGCGCTCAGCTTCCCCACTCCTACGGCGAAGCAAACCACTGCCAGCAGCAAGTAAATAACGCTCAGCGCTCGTAGCCAGCGGGGCGCCACGTCGTGATCCCCGAAGCCCGTCGTGCTCATGACGACGACTGCCCAGTTTACGCTCTCCGCGACGTCCCATCCCGCGCCGATCCCGAACACAACCGCACCAGCCACGCCCGGCACGACGACCCAAAGCACCGCTTGCAGTAGTTCGTTTCTCCGCCGCCGCCCCTGCGCCAAGTCGCGCTTCCGCCTGGGCGACAATTCGCCCTGTTGGCGGGTCATTATTTGGTGCTTTTGCTCTTTGGTGTGGGTGAAGCTATCTTCATTCAGCATGCTCCCGCGCCCGAACAAATGTTCACGCCGAAAGTTGCCCAGCCGCAGCGAATTCTGAAACTCTTCCTCTTCAGCTTGTTGCGCTACCTGCGCCCGCACACGCTGCTCGATCGCGTTCGTCAGGACGCTCGTACCGAGAAACAAAACGCCGACGAAGATGTAGCACGCGTCGAGGACCTGGAGCGCCGGCGACACCGGCACGACATCCCCGAAGCCGATGGTGGTGAGAACCTGCGTCGCATAGTACGACCCTTGGATGACGCAATCGAGCAGGGCGGGTTTGCCGTTTTCCGCTGGAAAGTAGTGGTCCCTCCAGGAGGTTTCGTCGGTAAAGAGGTACATGCAGATGCCGAACGCGTAAAAGAGAACGAGGAAGGAAATCAGGGGCACGGCGGGACTGCTGGTCGGGTCGAGGTTTGCTAAATTCATTTGAGGCGCAGTCGGTGTCGCGGGAAGAACGACCGAATTGCGCTTCGAAGAAGTAGGCGCAAAGTCCTCGTGGGTTTGTTCGTGATGCATCTTGTAACCTCGCCTGTCGTCGTCGTCTCGCGCAAGTGTTTCAAGAGCATCACGACCATGGTCCTCCTCCTCGTTTGCGTCAAGGTCGACCGACCGTGGTGGGGCACGAGTCGATGGTGTTGGGAGACTTTCGTCCGTCGGACGTCTTCGGTTTTCCGGCGTCAGGAAGGGCTGCTGCGCGTCCTTCGATGTGCTTGGACGTACTGGAGAATGCCACATTGTGATCGATGTGGATAAGAAGTCGGCTGCGCGTCAAGGGCCCCCTAAAGCAGTACACACGAAGGAAAAAACGCTTTATCATACTCCAGATCTCGACGGGAAAACCCCTGACCAACAATGACGCTCCCGCTGCTGGCGTGTACACGACGGATATAGGTCGGTCGAATAAAAAAAGCACGGCGTGCTAGACCGTGCGGGTATCTATTTTTATGTGCACTCCGAAGCGCAGTTTGCGCTCAAAAATAATTCGTGCGCAGATCATGCCGTGTTCGTCCAAAAAACGGAGTTTTATTATCAATGAATCTTTCTATCACACATAATTTCTCCTCTGATTCTCTTCACACGAAAGAGGTAGACTAGAGCGATCATGCTTCGCTTTCCCATGAGCAGCCTTGCAGCTCGCGTCACGGGTAGCGCCAGCTGCAAGAATAGCTTGTCGCCTTACGAGTCGGTTATCGCTCCAAGGACCTCATCCCTACTCTCATTCGGCTGAGCTTGTGCTTTTCCTTCCTGCTTTTCCGCTTCTTCAGCTTCTTCTTTCCGCGCCTCAGCCGCTGCCCCTTCAGGTCCTTTCTCACCAATTTTCGCGATTTCGCACAGCCGCGCCATCCGCTTCTTGGCCGAGTGCCGGGTCCGGTCCCCGTACGCAAACTCTAGCAAGTCCTCCACACCGTGGTCCCGCGCAGTTTCTGCGTCAAACAGAATACCGGTCGAGAAAAGCCAGAACACGAAATTTGCATCGTTGTCAGGCGGCATCGGCCCAAACTGAGAAAGGATCATGTCTCTCGCCGTCACGATGCGCGCCCGGCCGCCCTGGAAACTCAGGAACGCGCGCCCCTCCTGTCTTGCGAGTGCCTCTTGCGCTCGGTCGCGAAGGAGTCTCGGCAGAGGCGCCTCCCCGTCGTCTCGGTGCCCGACTGCTTCTGATGTTGCTCCGGCCGGCGACGTCGTTCTTTTTGACGATAGTGCCCGTTTCCCCGCATCTTCACCCGGCGCAGAAGCTCCTGCGTTGTGTTCGTTTTGAAGATCCTCTGCGTTCACTCTCACATCACGCTCCCCAATCACTTTGTCTTCCTCTTCCTCGACATCGTCGACCCACTCCACTCGCGCGATGCTGTACGCGTCCTTCTCACCCCACTCCAGGACACGGTAGCGCCGGACACCCACGGTCTCGATGCGGCTGCGCCCGTCGGGTAGCTGCTCGTAGTCCGTGATTCTTAGGAGGCAGCCGAAGGGAGTCGCCGAGTGGGGGTGCATGCCGAAGCACCGGTCTTCGGCCTTCTCGTTGTCCATGCAGCGCCGCATCATGAGCCGGTACCGGGGTTCGAAGACGTGCAGACCGCAGCTGACCCCAGGCACCGCAACAGAACAGACGAAGACCGGAATCCAGCTAACGGACTCTTGTTCCGGGAGCGGTTGCTCCTGCTTTTCGCCTGGGAGGTGGGCGCTTTCTGGGACGGTTGCGGAAGTGTGAGGTGCAGGCTCGACGTCCTGGTTGAATGTCTGCCGCTGCTGGACGAGTGCGAGTGGTGTACTAGCACTAGTGCTTTGCTCATGCCCCGCCTCGCCTTCGTTGCCGTTCTCCTCCACGAGCAGTTCCGTTGCTCGTGCTGCTGCCTCCCCCTCGCCGCCGCTCGGTGTTTTTCTATTGTTCCCGGTCCCCGCCGGACACCTGCTACCCGAGGCAGCTGCGGCAGTAGCGGCAATCGTCCGCGTCCCGCTCGTCTCCGCTTCGGCGACTTCCAGTGCTCGCAGTCGGCGTTTCTCCGCGAAGTACTTTTTCACAACACCGTCGTCGAGCGCACGACACAACATTTCCTGTCGCAGTACTTGCGCACCGAACGTGTGCAGCCGTCGCGCCGCTGAATTCACGTGCACGAGCAAAGGAATGAGCGGGTGGCGACACATGACGCAGATCGGCGCGCGCTCTAGCGCGTGGTCGAGATGCCGCGAGAGACACAGCCGGCACATCGTGTGCCCGCACGGAAGAGTGCAGGGCTCCAGGAAAATTTCCGCACAGACGGGACAAGAGAGGTCCTCCTCGAAGCGGTCGAGGAGGGCTTGTTGGGTCTCCCCTGCCCACGACGCAGCCCCTCGATGATCTGGGGAAAGAAGGGCGAACCCCTTGTTCGGGTTAGGAGCGGCTGTGCCTGCCGTTTCGGTAGCAGCGCGGGGATTATGAGGGCTCTGCAGGTCTTTGAAGAAGTTGTCGACATCCAGGGTCACGCTGTGGAGAAATTCAGCCAACTTGTAGGAGGCGGTGCTGCTGGTGGACTGCGACGCTTCGGTTTCACAGATTTTCGTTCCGGAGGACGATGCCAGCGCACCGCCGGAAGTATGCGGCCTCTCCGTTTTCGGGCGTTTTGTCGGCGATCCTTCGACGATAATTTCATCTTCCGCTACTACTTCGTGTGCATCTAGTTCCGTAGCGCCACCAGCGCCCAGATCGTCGAACATGCTTTTTAGCAATGGAAACACAGCCTTCTGAATCACGTCTGCTGTCGTTTGGATTACGGTTTCATCTGCTCCACCTGCCGTTTTTGCTGCGGATGCGGCTGCCCGAGTTGTTCCCTGCTGCTCAACATCTTCTGCAGCACCGACGTTCGCATCCGCGCCGGACCCTCCTGCATCCGCTTGCGTTGTACCAGAACCAGTCGCGCTACGCTCGCCACCGCTGCCTTCCGATCTGCTGAATTTTTCCATCAGCAACCGAATCCACGTGCCCGTTTGGATTGCCGCGCTGGACAGCACCCTCGCGCCGCGGTGCAATGTCGACCGGTCGTTCTTCTTTCCATCGGCGGCATTCGCCGCGTTCCTCATCTGCCGTCGAGGACTGTTCTCGTCTTCCACAACGTCGGACAGGAGCAGGTCCCGCAGCGTTCGATACGCGCTGCGGGACCTGCTCCTGTCCGACGGGAAGCAGTCTCGCTTTGCATCTGCTCCAGCCAACATTGCCTGCAATCGGCTTTCTGCGCGGCTGCGGAGGGCGCGGCTCAGGCAAAGGTGCAACCACGAAACGTGATGCGCAGTCGTTGCAGTTGTGCCGGCATGAGTTTCTGAAATCCGCTGCCGGAGTACTTCGGTGACTGCGTCCGCGTCGTCCCGGTGCCGCGTCAAACTCGCAAGCCGCAGCTCGAGTCGCACGCGCAGGGAGAAGTGCATCTGCGCTCCGTCGTTGCTCACCAACCACTTTCTAATTTCGTCAGCTTCATCGCGTTTCAAAATCTGCATTGCATTTCCCGCCAGCTTGTACGCGGGATTGCCGGACCAGACCGCATTCAACGCGCGGTTGACGTGTTCGCCGTACCCCGGGACCTCATTTTCATTTTGGCCGACCACCAAGTGGTCGTCGACGTCCGCCGCACAGAAATGGCACGCAGATTCACCGTTCAAGAAAGTCACCGGCTGGAACAAAACTCCATGGCAGAATACGCAGCATGAGGCGTCCTGCTTGTTCGACGGGTTGTCCGGTGTTCGCGCTTGCTCGTCGGTCTTTGGAGGACTTCCGTACCGACTTCCAGCAGCAGCGGCCGCTTCCCGTAAGGTTCGCACGCATTCTTCGGCAGACCTTAAACAAGCGACGGAGGACGACGACGAAGTCTTGTGGCGTCCTCTTAACAAGGGCACGTATTCGAGAAAGAAGTCGGGCGTAACAACGACCGAGTCCTCCGCTTCTGCGGTATAAGGAGGACTGTATTTTTTTTGCAGCCCCTCTTCGTCGTCCATCTCTGACGAGTCCATGCGGACGTCCAATTCCTCATCGGATGGTAGCCCGTTCATTCTGTTGTTCTTGTTTGGTCGGTTGACGCTTGATCTCCCTTTGCAGGTGCGGCTACACCAGCGCTTCGACAGGGAAGATCCGCGCCGGGAAGCAGCGGCGCAAAGCGGCGAAAGGCGGCGGTGCGTGTGGTACAGAAAAGCGAGAAAGCGAGTTTGGAAAAACGCGGACCGCAAAAACGCAATGCAAACGATTGCAAGTACAGTATTCAAAGCCTCGTTGGGAAACATCGTTGTCGAGTCATTTTTATATGTTCTCCGTCCGCAAAATCAAAAAAGGAAAAGTGTCAAAAAGAATTTATATAGATACAACTTCGACGACTGCAACTGGCGTAGAGGTGATGCCAAGCCGAAGCCGCGCTGCTTTTGTGTAGTACTATCGCGGGTTCAAATTCTTTGTGCGGTTTTTCTGTCTTTGCGCCGCGTCTGTACAGCGGAAACCTAGTCCGATTTGCTGAGTTAAGTAGCGACGGCACGAAGCTGATGATGATGATGATTTACCCATCTATCGGGGTGTTGTTTCGAAGCTCACACAAACACAGGGACTTATATCCATTGTCTTTCAGAACGCTGGATAGCCAGTGCGCTTTGGAAGTTTTTCTCGATACTTATCATTACTAGACCGCCAACGCGC
>RXOD01006352.1:0-10595 GCA_005223375.1 Amoebophrya sp. AT5.2
CCCCGAGACACTGCCGAGAACAAGGCCAACAATACGGCCACTGCGGGTGCCTCGACGTCCTCGGCTGACGGTGGTGCCGCGCCTTCCCTGAACGCGGTGGATGTTCCCAACGGCGTTAGCGACTTCAAGAAACTCCTCCAGAACAAAGACAAGGACTTCATGTTCCGCGTTAAGCACGGCCCGCGGCAGGAGCAGGCGAGCGACCCGGTGAATGCCGAGGTGCGTCACGAGGCAGCGAGCGGCCACGACCCGGAAACCGCGAGGCGGCGCCAGCAGGTGCTGCAGAAATTGAAGCAGTCCGCGAACAGAGAACAGCAAAATGACCCCGCGCTGGTGAACGAAATCGGGGAATTGGGCGAGCGGCAGGCGAGGCAAGCGCTGATGAAGATGGGTTTCGCGGTCCTGTGGCTGAACGAGTTTGACGAGACGGGTATGCCCTTCGACTTCATCATTCGCAAGGGCAGGAACGAGGATTTGGGCGTCGAGCGCGCGCTTGGGGATACGACCAAGTACTTCTCGGAGCTGCTTTCCGTTTCGAAGGGAGAAAAGCAACTAAACGAAAGCCGACTCCAGGCACTGTTTCTGGCGAAAAGCAGCGGAGGAAATGGTGAGCAAGAACATCAACTGGAGGGTCTTAACGTAAACCAGTACATTCTTGTCGAAGTGAAGGCCAGCATCCATAAGCAGCGGGAGTACTTTGAAGTCAGTCTGCAGGAGCTGGTCGCGGCGTGGCGATTCTCGGAGCGGTACTGGATTTTAAGGATCTCGAACGTGGCCGCGGAGATCGCAGAAGTCCGCTTCATCAAAAACGTACCGCTGGCGCTGCAGCAGGGAGATTGCAAACTCTTTATGATGGGGTGAGCAGTATAATATGCATGGCAACTACTCGTTCACGTTCTCGTTTACGTTTTCCTTGTCCCACTCCCAGTCTTCATTCTTCAGCACCGACGGGACAGGGACTCACGCAAGATGTGCATCTGCTCGCTCGATAGAAGTAACAGCGTCGGCACTCAGCTGCGCTTCGCACCTAAAAAGTGTGACCCTTTTTCTCTGTGTGGTCTCTCTCTCTCTCTCTGCGGGTCCGTGGCCCTCGCGCCTCGCAGGCCTGTTTGTTCAAGAATACTAAGAAGAAGATCACTCTGTCTTCTACTTTCGACTCAATCATGGTCTTTAATGAAAAATCTGAATCCATCGTGGAAACGATCTCTACCTATCAGGATCGAGCAGATCTGGCGATGCCGTCACGCGTGCTCGGAAGACGTCGTTGCATGCACGAAAGCCAAACGCCATTGCAGTACTTTAGTTGTGGGATGAAGAAATTGATATTGAAATAACTGTTCTTCTCACCTTTAACAGCACAGAGGAGGCTGGCGCTAGTTTGGGCGACGCTGTGCAACACAACATAGGGTTCCAGTCCCGAATTGAAGGTGTAACACGAAAAAGCATAAGCAAGCATCAAAGAGTTGAAACCAACTGAAAATGACGTCTGGAAGGAAGTGGGCGGACATCGCCGATGACGAGCCGATGGCTCCTGTCGCGGCCCCGTCTATGAATCGCCGTTGGGCGGATGTCGACGATGACGACGAGCACATGATGGTCGGGCGTGGTATGGGTATGGGCGCTCGCGCCATGGGCTTTGCCGACGAGAAGAAGGGTATCCGCACCGAAGTGGAGTTCACGGAGCGCAACGGAAAAGCAGTGAAGGTGACCACCAGCTACAAACTAAAGCACGTGGTGAAGAAGTCGAACAAGTTCGTGGAGGAACGAAAGTCGTGGATGCCGTTCGGGCCGTGCACGGACGTGACGAAGTACTCCGACTACGGATCGAACAAACCGATCCGGGCGGAGGAAGATTTGCAGATTGAGATGAACAAAGAAAAACAAATGAAGGCGTTGGGTACTGTTTCTTGGTTTCCCAACTTTGTTTTTTGCTAGCAAAATATAAAGCAGCTTAGAGGTATCTATAGAAATAAGAGTTTTTTAAGAAAGTTTAAAATAAGTAGTGGTCATCTGATAACTAAATTAATAAATCAGGTCAGGACGACAAGTTTTGGGACGCGTCTGTGAGGTTATGTGAGAGCATTTTGAACGACGTGAAGCGCAAGCGGTACGACGCCAACGAGATGCGGCGCAAGCGCGAGCAGGAGTTTCAGGCCCAGCAGGCCGAGCAGAAGGCCGGTATCGTGGCTACGGGCGGGCAGAACAGCGATCTGGCCGGCAAGTACGTTCCTCCGTCCATGCGCAAGGGCGAGGACGGTAAGGGCGGCCCCGGGCAGGATTCGCGCAACGAGAACACCCTGCGGGTGGCGAACCTGTCCGAAGACACCCGCGAGGGGGATCTGCAGGTCCTGTTCAACAAGGTCGGCTTCGTCACGCGGGTGTTCATGCCGCGGCACAAGGAGGGGGAGAGGGAGGGGATGCACAAGGGCTTCGCCTTCGTGCAGTTCCGCGACCGCAAAGACGGGGACCGCGCGATAAAACAACTGAACGGACACGGCTACGACTCCCTCATCCTGCAGGTCAGCTGGGCACAGCCAAAGACGAACTAGGTCTAGACGAAGCGAAGCCTAGAAGTAGCGATTCATTCGGTCACGATCTTCATGCCCATCCGAGCACCTACAAACATAGAAGTCGGAGGACGACGGCATGGACCGATGAAGTGCCACTTCCATCCGACCGAGCGCGATGGGACATCCAACCACGGTCATCGAGATTCTGAGGGCGCTGGATCAACCACCAGGAGTTTCACTGGTCGTTGGACCGTGTCGTTCGATGGGGGAAAATGGGGGGGATTGATTCACACGAACCCGTTCTTGATGACGGACAAGACGCCACGATACTTTGGCGCCCGAAAAAATAAATTTTCGAACACGACCCGTGCATTCCTATCTCTTCGTGGTGAAACGCTGCATTTACGATTCGGCTCACGGTCACAGTTATTTGCTTTTCTGTTCTCCTCGCGTCGTCCCCAGTCTAATCCATCCGATGTGCATCCTATCATCATCGTGCTGAGGAGCGTTTTGCTCTGAAGATCTGCAGCTAAGTTTCGTTTTGCATCTACTGGTTCTGGTTTCCTCTAGCTCCAACTGCACCGTCGCGCTAACCCTAAACCCTAAACCGAACTGCAAGTAAGTGAGACGCCCGCCGTCTTATTTCGTGACACTGAATTGTAAAGAAATATCAATTTTTTGAATTTCATGTTGTCGTGTTAATTTCGAGTGACGCGCAGGCGCAACTAAGTAAGGCCGTGGAGCATGCAGTCCTGTCCGTGCAAAAAATCGGATCTATGGCTCATCGGTTATGTCTTGCAAAAGGATGAAAAGCGAAGCAAAGCTCAACTACGCAATAGCATCAGCAATAGCGATCGAATTAATGTTACTTGACTGTGAGTATAGAAACTGTTGTAGCCGCTTAGTAGAACCTGGACAAAACCATACCGACGTAAAAATTCAAGACTAGCATTTAATCGAATCAATCGATCTTGATCCAACCGAACTCGCGCAGGAAGTGCAGCAGCGCATCGCTGTATCTTCGATTCTAGCACGATTGTGTAGTCGCACTCGCATTTGTAGCTGTCGTGTAAGCAACGAATATTCGCCAACCTGTGATAACGAAATAGTGAGCTAGTGGCTCTACTAGTTCAAGTTTTGGCCTGCACAACTCCAAAAATAAAGAATTCAATTGGTACAACATCCTGAAGCTGAGCTTAAGTTAGCAGGCCAGGACAAAACTACAAATGTCGGTAATCGGTAGGTACGTCTAGGCAGGTCACGAGGCCGAGCCCGAGGGCAGGCGCAGGGAGTCGCGGTCTCGGATCTACTTGACGGTTGTGATCATGAACGTGATCGACTTCACTTTCGGTCGCATCGGGCCGATTTTCGGGCGCAAGAAGACCAGTTGCGTCTTCTGGCCGTGGTTCTTGCGGGAGCAGGACCCTTCAGTGGATTTGGAGGACCTGCCCCCGCTGCCTGAGGCGGACGCGCTACCGGATGTGGCGCTTGGCGTCAAGGGTTCATCAGTTCTCCCGCCCGCGACCGACCAACATTTCGGGTTGTCGTTGATGCTCGGCGGCGGCGGCGCCGGCGGAGGACAAGAACGGGCGACTTCTTTGGTGCCCAGATACCAGGAAGATAAGGATAACAAGAACACAACTGCCACCGCGAGCGGAGTAGATGAGCAAGACGCAGAGTTTTCTTTCGCGCACCACCGGGGACTGTTTGCGCTGTCCGTGTTCTACCAGCTGTGTGCGGTGGCGTCAAGCTGGTGGTTCCTGATTACGTTTTTCCACGTGATCCAGTATTTGGATATGTGTGCTGTTGGTGCCGAAGCCGACGAAAACGGGGCGTTCTCGTTCACAGATGCGGCGGGGAATCTGCACACCGTCCCGGACAAGCGCGAGCTGCTGCGACGAAGGCTGCGAGTAGACCTTACGGAGCCTCCTGGTGAACATCTTCCTCTCCCTCCCGCGAGCAGTGCGTCGAAGTACCTCGATTTTTACCTTCCGAAGTGGGTGTTGCACCCCGACCACTGCGAGGGCCCCGTCCCACCTGCTCCCGGCCTGGACGGCAACTCCTCCTACGGGCGGTTCCTGAATCCGGTGTACTGGACGTACGCAGGGCTGCTTCTTGCGTTTACGTTCATCACCGTGATTTTTGTGAACCTGACGACGCACGTGATGAGCAACCTCGCGCAGCGGCTGAAGGCCTACACCCTGATCCGCATCTACGAGAAGACGCTGCGACTCCCGTCCGTGAACTCGGGCGAGGTGCTCAAGCTGGTCACCACCGACGCGGCGCAGTGGCTGGAGTGTCTCCCGGGGTTCCACCAGCTGTGGGCCGTCCCGCTGCTGGTGCTGGGTGCGGGCGTGTTCCTGTTGCAACTGTTGGGGAAGATGAACGCGCGGTGGGTGGCGGTGGTCGGCCTGTTGGTGTTGTGTGGCATGTGCGGCGTGAACGTGCTCGTGTCGCGGCTGGGCGACCGTGCACGGAAGCGGCGGATGGAGCGGTCCGAAAAACGGATCGTGGTGTGCAACGAGCTGCTGTCCGGGATCCGCATCGTGAAGTTCTTCACCTGGGAGGAACCCTTTCTGCGAAAGGTGGCACAACTGCGGAAGGACGAGCTGGACGAGGCGGGCGCGGAGCTGACGCTGTTCGCGGTGAAAACCATCCTCCTCTCCACGGTGCCGGGCCTCGTCAGCATCTTCTTCCTGCTGGCGCCGAAGTGGGTGGCTAGTACGGGGTCCTCGTCGGACGATGCTGGGGGCGATGGAGGAGGGCTGCCGCCTGCCGATAGACTTGGATGGCGGCGGAGGTCCGGGAGAGGATAGCCGAGATGAAGGCCCCCTGCCGGAGATGAGCACGGCGACGGCCTTCCTGGTCACAAACATATGCTACAAGATCGCACTGCCGATCTTGCACATGGCGAACGTGACGGGGAGCGTCTTTGCGCTTCTGAACTCGTTGGCAAGAATACGAGACTTCCTCAGCCGGGAAGAGGCTGCGGAGCTCGCGGGCGGCCAAAACGCGCCTACGACTGGGGAGGAGCGAGGTTCACCCGCCGTGGGCGACGTGGCGACAAGCGCTGGCGGCACAAATGATCCCAGCAATTTGGCTTTGCCCCTTCAGAATCAAACCAGCCTTGCCTCGACCGCTGCGTTCCTCACGCCGCTATCGAGGGAGCCAGGAATGCGGAGAAGCAGCTCCGGTTTGAGAACGCGAGCCGAAAGTGCCGAGATGAACAGCCGCAACGAAGCTTGTTCTACCCGCGCACTTCCGGTGCTGAGTCTCGAGGGCGTCAGCGTTGGCTGGACTGGCACGTCTTCCTCGTCCACCACGACCCCATCCGCAAGCACAGGAGCCGTCGACTCCCTTTCAGCCCCCACGACCAGCAAGGAGGCGACCGCGGTGCTCCGGGACGTTTCGCTGGACTTGCGGCGCGGCGAAACCATCGTGCTGATGGGCCGCGTCGGAAGCGGGAAGTCGACTCTGATCAAGAGCATCCTCGGGGAGGCGAGCCTCGTTGCGGGGCAGGTGCGGTGGGAACAGGACGCAGGGATCGCTCCTCCTGGAAGAAGTGCGGCAGAAGCAGAACCCACGACTGCTGCCCCTTCAACGCCTTCTTCGACAGGAGCTGCGACCGCGCGCCCGACACGACCCCAGACCGCAGCAGTTGACGCCCCCCCCGCCACTTCTAGACCAATCGCTGTTTCCTACGTCTCTCAGTCGCCGTTTATTTTTGCGGGGACGGTGCGCGAGAACATTCTGTTTTACCGCGATTTCCACCCGGACAAGTACGAAAAGTGCGTGAATTTCTCCAACTTGGACGCCGATATCAACTTCCAGTTTGCGTACGGGGACCAGACGATTGTGAGCGAGCGCGGCGCAAACCTGTCCGGCGGGCAGCGGATGCGGCTCGCGCTGGCCCGCGCGCTGTACGACTTTGACGACACGGACGTGTTCTTCTTCGACGATGTGTTTGCGGCGCTGGACAACCGCACGGCGGTCCAAATCTGCAGCAAGCTGAGCTACGAGCAGAAAGCGACGCAGGCCTATTTCTTCGTGGCAAACAAGGACTTCTGGGCGCAAGAAGATCGTAATTTGAGCAGTGCAGGAGCAGGAGCCCCCCACCACGCCAGTCGGGCGCGGACGCGGGCAAATACTGCAGGTGCAGCTCCTGGTACTGCTCTTTCGCTTTTTAGTACGCCGCGTCACAGTGGGCAGCCGCAGGCTCAGCTCGCCCCGATGCTGACCACCAACGCGGTGGTCCGCAAGTTTCGGGTGGACGCCACCGCGCGGAGGATCCTGCCCATAGTCGAAGAAGCAGACCTGCAGAAGCTGGAGGACGACCTGCTCGAGGATGAGTTGTCCGCGATTGACTCCTTGTCGCGAACGGCCACGTTCCAGCAGGGCATAGATGAGCTCGGCCTTTGCGAGCAACTTACTATCGGCGATCAGGAACAAATGGACCACTATAATCAGGTGGATCAGTTTGGAAACTACATCACGAGGGAGAATAACGGCGCAGGGCTGAGCCGGACTCTCAGCAGCGCAAGCAGCGGCACGACGGCGGGCACGCCGTATTGCAACCGTGGCGCGCCGGGGGCTGGTGCGGCAGTGCATCAACCGCACTTGTCAGCAGGTGCAGGCGGTGCGTTTTTTGAGCCGGGGGGAGGGGCCGCCGCGGCCGCTGCGAGTAGCTCCCCCTTGATCGAAGACCTTCTGGATCGGCAAGACACGCTTGCTTGTCTCGCGCCGCACTTTCTCGAGTCGCCACGAGGGAACGACGATTTGATGAGCGCAGACGCGGTGTTGAGTCGCGACGCGTTCAAAGCCGACCAGAACAACAGCGTGGAGTTCGGGTTCGCGAATTTTTCCATGTCCCGGGCAAGACCTGGGGAAACTCCTGTCGGGGGGCCCGACGTCGACGGTGGAGGGGGACACGCGGACACCACGCCGCCAGCGGGACGACGCGTTCCAGGGGTAATGACGGGCGGTCGTGGGGCTCACCACCAAGAAGATCAGCAATTAATCGAGGACAGTAGAAGTGCTACAAAGAGAACTCCTGGAGAGCAGGAAAGGCAGACCCCCGTCCAGGACATCCAACTGACACCGGGATCGCCGACCACCGCCGTCGCGGCCAGTGCGGCCGCCTCTCCGGCTTTCGGGAGCAACTTGTCTGCGGGGCGAGAGACCGCGACAGCGCCACAACTTCCGGCGCTGGGAGGTGGGGTCGCAGGAGGCTCGGCACAGCAACTTCCAGTTGCACAGCCGGGTAGCAGCGGTTCTTGTAACGCAGTCGTGACAAGCGAGGCGCAGCTCGTGCTCGAGCAGCAGCGGCGGTTTCTAGAGGACAACAGTCACTCGCTGGCGGGAGTGCTGCGCGGGCGGCCGCAGGTCAGGACCTTCGCACGGCAGGAAAATCTGGACGATATTTTTGGCGGAGGCGCCAGCTCTCCGCAAGACTCGGTGGACAACATGATGGAAACGATTCCAGAGGGGGAAGAGGCGGAGGATGATCATGGCGCTCCGCAGCAGTGGGCTCCGGCGAAAGAAGTAGGGGATCATGAGCCGGACGAGAAAGTTGTTGCGGGAGAGCTCCAGCCGGCATCCTCGTCTCCGTTTGCCGTACCCGCGCTTGCAGCTGCCGAGGAACAGCCGCTCCCTGACCGATTGGAGACGGCCGCAATGCTCCGCGACACGCTGGCGCAGCCGGTGTTGCTGGTTGAAAATCCCGACGTGATACAGAACTTTGCCGAGGACGACAACCACGACGAGAGCCAAACCGCGGGTGGAGCGGGTGGCGACGGTGCCCAGGCGACGGGCACTAATAATAGGTCAGGCGGCGGCAACACGATGGCAGCCGTCGCGGAAGACTATCGGTTTCATCAAGACCAGGCTCCACAGGACACTCCTGGCAACGCCGTGCCGGCGATTTCGATGGCGAACGTGGCGGACAATTACGAGTTGCGCGCGCTGGGGATGACGGCGGGCGGCGGCACCGAGATGATGTGGGGCGCGGGCGGCCTGATGGGACCGTCTCGCAGTGTGCACACGTTCCATAATCCGGTGTCCGACTGTTCGCTGCTGATCCAGGCGGCCCAGGCGGAGGCAGAAAGCAGTGCTGCTGCGATGGTGGTCGCAAGCGGGGGGGCCGCTGCGACCGCCGCAGGGCTCGGGCTGGGTGCCTGTGCGGCAGCTAGCACCTCTTCTACGCAGCCAGCTTTGGGCGCAGGCGGGAGTGGAGCGGGGAGCGGTGCGGGGGCGACAGGCACTTCGGCGTCCCTGATGCCCAGTGGTAACTCGTTGTTGCACGCAGTAGCGTCGTCAAACGCGTGCTTCCCGATCCCGGGTGACGCCACAACTGCCACGTCGGTACGAGAGGCGGTGGCACAGCAGCAAGTGCTGGAGGCCGTCGGTGCAATATCTGCGTCCCCGGGTGCAGTTTTGGCGGAAAGGGACATCAACCCTCAGTTTGTGTCCACGGCGTCAGTGATGCCGGCACCTCCGGAGCGGGTTGAAGCTACAACCAGCACCCGAGGAATAGACGCGACTGTCCGAGGCGGGGACCACACCGCCGAAGGGCTGCAAACGCCGGTCCGGGTTCGCGGCTCTCCTGCAAAAATAGCAGCGGTACGCGGGGCGGGGGGCACCGGCGCCTTCGCCGATCCCGATGCGAGCGAAACGGAGCCTTTGCTGCACTCTCCTGTCGAGCAGCACGACGCGGGCGATCTCGAGGCGAACATGGCGAACGCAGAGGCAGTGGACCAGGAAAAATTAGGGGACGCGGCCAAGCTTTCGGTTGCCAGCATCAAGCCGCCCACGAAGTTTTCCATGTACGCCACCTACCTAGCTTCCATGTCCCGCTCCGCGAAAGAGCTTCCTACCCGCATCGACCCGCGGACCACGGCCACCGTTTTCCCCGCGCGCCTGTTCCTGCCGCTCCTCCTCTGGACGGGGCTGCAGGTCGGCGAACGGTTCGTCGGCGTCTTCTCCGACCTCTCCATGAGCTGGTGGTCGCAAACGGAGGCGGTCGGCGAGAAGACCAAGTTCCTCATCCTGTTCGCCTGTTTCATGTTCGTGAACAAGGTGGCGCAGGTGGTCCTGCGCGGCACGTACCCGAGGTTTGCGCGCCACGCATCCGAGAAACTGTTCGACGACATGCTGCGCGCGGTGCTGCGCGCTCCGATCCACTGGTTCGACACGATGAGCGTGGGGACGCTGCTCACGCGGTTTTCCTTCGACGTGGAGCAGATCGACGCCGCGCTGCCGGTGGCGCTGTTCCCGTTCCTCCTCTTCCTGGGGTGGAACGCCACGGCGATCATCTTCACGGGCTACCTGCTGTGGCCGTTCTACCTGGTCGTGATCCTGCCGCTGTTCTTCGGCCCGATGGTGATCCTGCTGCACACAGCGCGGCGGCGGCTCACAGAGCTGAAGCAGCTAGAGAACCTCCCCGCGATCCTCTCCCTCTTCAGCGAGACCTGCCAGGGCGCGACCACGATCCGCGTGTTCGAGCGCGAAAAGGTGTACAGCCAGCTGTGTCGCATCCTGATCAACAAGCAGTCGCGGGTCACCTACGCCCAGAATCTGGCGCTGCGCTGGCTGGGCGTGCGCATCGAGTTCTTGGGAATCCTGTACTGGTTTCTCGTGCTCTTCTTCACGGCCTACCTGGAGAAGGAAGCCGGCGTGGCGGGGGTCATCCTGGGCTGGTGCATGAACTTCAGCGATGGCTGCCTGTACTGCTACCTCTACTACGTACAGGCGGACAGCAGCGTGGTCTCCGTCGAAAACGTGCGCACGCTGGGGCAGCAATTCGTACCAAAGGACGGCGTGCACAGTGACCTGGACGACCAGAAAATGGATCCAGCGGTCGTCCAGGTCGCTGTGCACGCCGTCCGACCAGAAAGGGCGCCCCCGGCGGGCAGCAAGTTAACGCGACAAAATATGCATCTTGGTGGATCATTCAGGAAAGTTGTGGCTGCTTTGTATTCAGGGAGTCGTCGAAGGGGGCGTGCCAATATCGGCAACCAAACAAGTCGTCATACATCGGTTGCAGCAGATGGAATTTTTGTAAATATATTCTGCGGCAGCGGCCAGCCA
>RXOD01006353.1:0-10588 GCA_005223375.1 Amoebophrya sp. AT5.2
GTCTGCGGCGGCGATGGGAAGCTGTTCCGGCATCGCGCCGGGAGCCCCTCCAAGCCCGATCCCTCCGGGGGGGAATACTAGGCACCCCTATTGAGGCCTGATGCTAATGCGGAGTTCGGTCCGGGAGAGTCCCAAAGTAGGAGGGTCGTGAGGGGGGACGCCGATCCCCCTTGAAGACCCCCCGCAAATTTTTCCCTCCCTCCTCGCAACTTGGGCGATTAGTCCTGCACAGGCTTATTTCCAGTTCTTTTTGCATCTGCAGGGCTGTAGGGGGCTGTTGAGTCGGCCAAAAAAATTTTTTCCACTGTAACAGTACAACGCACCTTTGGGTCGTTTCTAAGTCGTAGTGCGCGTTGTACACCGTGACGCTCCAGGTGATCAGCCGAGTGCGCTCGTCCAGCCAGCGAAACTCAGAAAAAGCGACCACGTCCTCCTCGATCGAGACCGCAACTTCCGCGGGGTTGTCCGCCAGCAGGTTGTAGTCTACGCTGTACCCGTCCCCGGAGTACGACCGCCCGCTGCCCGCAGTGAGAGCATTTAACGAACCGTCTCCGTCGGCGTAACCGTAAGCGTAGGGCAGGCTCACGCCCCGCCCATAGTTCCCGACCTTCGTCCGGCCGGCCGCGTCGGGCCGCAGCCAGTACTGCTCGAGCTCAGGGCTTACGAGCCCGCGCTCCGTCTTGGAGTCGTCCGTGCAGTTTCGCGCGCCGAGGATGGTTTCCCCCAGCTGCGCGACAAACGAAGGACAGCTGGGGGACGCCCCCATCTCCGAGAACTCGACCTTCTGCTGCCGCATGCGCAGGTAGCCGTAGCCCACGTTGAACTCGGAGAAGGGCGGCGACAGGAAGCGCGCGTACGATCTTTGCCACCAGATGAGGCCCTGGGCCGTGGTGTTGACCTTGTAGAAGTCCTCGTGCTTCAGCACGCGGCGCAGGTCGTCCGTGAACGCGTACGCGTAGCCCGGCCACCGGCCGCCCGACCACGAGAGGTACCCCCACATGAGCCCCAGCACCACGTACACCAAGATGTCGCGCAGCCGGATCCTGGTCAAATACTTATGGCGAGACCAGATGGTAAGTGAGTAAAGTGGTAAGTGAAGATCGCAGAGCAGAAGCCCTCGGAGTAATTGACCAGGATCCGGCTGCGCGCTTTGGGGTGCCCTTTCTTGTTGGTCCTGAAAAGAAATCTGCAGTAGGAGGAAAGGCGGCTTTTTGCGGTCGGCAGGCTTGGCACTCCTGCAGCCTACAGCCGACAACCAATCGCGACCGTGGGCGGCCTCTTGTGCCCTGCTTTGAGGCCTCATTACTACTGTAGCCAGTGCCCTCTAGCAGCTCTCTTCCCAGGCCCAACACCATCCCCCTACCCCTCCCCCCATAATGAGGCAGTTCTGAAACCGCCCGGCGCACGCACTCGCCACCTAGGGCAATCCGCCACCCATAGGCAAACCCATCACCATTCACTTACCAGTTGCTCATCTACCATGACCATCTGGTCTCTTTCTAATACTCCGAGGGTTTTTGCTCCGCGATCTTCACCAGGAGAGAGGCGCCGCCGCACTTCCGCAGCTCCTGCTCGCCGGTGACGCCGATCGTGGCCAGCAGGGCGCGCGAATCCGCGGCGGACAGCGCGTTCCGGTTCAGCTTCCCCGTTTTCGGCAAAATTGACTTCCGCGGTTGGAAAGAAGAAAAAATACAAATCCACATGATTGAAATACTGGGGCTCGACGGCTGCTATCGATATTTTTCTTGCAGAAATTTCGTCAATCCAAATGCTGAGCTGCGTCCTTCACTGAAGATTTGCCGCCTGATATTACTCTCTACTCTGATTGGCCGCCAAATTCATGCAAGACGATGGGGTTGGGGATGGAACTACAACTAGAGGCACCTCCATAAAACCGAAGGAGATGCGGACCGTCCGTCGCGCTCGCGCGGCCGTCCCCGTCCTCCTAGTGCTAGTACTACTTTTTTTTATACAACTGCTCTCTATGAATCAATGCAATGGGTTCTTCGCTGATTTGTGATTCTTTCGTGCTCCTTCTGCTTCTCCCTCCTTAGTTTTCCGCCTCGGACACCACCATGTTGGTCATGATTCGGGGCAGGAGGAAGATTTGCGCGATCTCCCCGTCCTTGAAGATCTCTTGCACACTCATGTCGCCCTGCACCTTGCTTCCGATGGCCGTTCGCAGCACGAAGTCGTTGGTGTACAGAGGAGCAGGAAATTTATTTGTCCCGATATAGATGTTGGTGGAAAAGATGAAGAAAAAAAGCCCCAGAAGCAACGAGCCGACTGGTCCGATCAGGTCTGTCGGATCGGAACCACCGATTCTACCCAGCTCCAGACCGACAGCTTCTTCAAGCACCTATCGAGATTCGAGAAGAACCTACTGGGGAAAATTATAGGGGGTCATATTTCCTAGTGGTGTCTAGCTCCTGGCTTGAATCGATCAAGGAACCCGGGAGCCCGCCGGGACATACTTACTTTTTAAAAAGAAGTCTTCTAAGCTCGGGGTTCGTCGAGTTAAGGCCTCTGCCCGACGCAGCTCCGGAACAAGTGGGACCACAGGGACAGGGACAAACACAAACTTCCTGCTGCCCACCTATTTACTGTCCAGTTGCCAGTACTTGCAGACATCGAAGCGCAGTTGCCGCACGGTGGTGTACCGGTTTACCCGGTACCGCAGGTCACACCGCTCGCTTGTTCCCGGCTTGAAGTAGGAAATCAGCACCATCGGCAGCACCGGGCTGCTCGAGCTACTGGTCGCGGAGGAGGTGGTCCCGCCTTTATTCATCCCGGCTGGCACGATCGCTGCACCTCCGACGTCCCCTGCTCCCCCACCACCGGCCCCAGGGACGAGGTCCTCCTCCTCCGGGGATTTCTTGGTGCGGAAGATGAGCTCCGTCATGTATTTGCGAATGCGCACGTCCATCTCGCCGAGGCGTTTCTCGTGCTCCGCCTTGCGCGCCCGGGTCTCGTTCTCCACCTTGCCCTTCTCTTGCTCGAGGGTGCGGTACAGACCCTCCACAGAGTCCCGCTGCTCGGAAAGCTGCTCCGACAAACCCTTCATCTTCAGGAGGAGCCGGTCCTCCAGCTGCCGCTTTCGCTTGCGCTCCTCTACCAACTGACTCAATTTGTCCCGACATTGCTCCACCGACAAAGGATCCAAATCGTCGTCGCTCAAATCAATGTCCGAGTCAGCCATAATTTTCAGTTTTTGTTTTCTGGCTCTGCTGGGAGTAGGTGGCAACTTCTAGAGCGATGTTTTGATGCTTCGGCCAACAGAAGTTGGAATAAAATTACTTATGCTTCTTCGATGAAATCGAAAGCAAAGCAACTACGGAAGAACTTGAAAATTGAGCCGACAAGCGAAGTACAGTGCCAGTGGAAAATGAATGTAAATGTATGCCGAAGCAAGCCGTTATCCGTATTGATTCTTACACCTCGTTCTTCATCTTGTTCTCCTCCTTCAATAACAGTACGTAGTACTACAACAAGAGGAAGAGGCTTACCCGCAGACATTTTTTCAACGAGCGGGTTTGTTATTAGGAGCAAAACGAGAAGCCAGAACCACTTTCTCGTGCTGCAGTAGCTAGTAGTAACTAAAGTATCTCACGCGGACGCAGCTGTACCTTGTTAGTGTGAGCCATCTGTAGTATACTCGCTCAAAATGATCTTCTTGCTCGCTTGGCCTCGGGTCGATGGATTCTCTCAACGAAAAAAGTGCAAAAAGTCAGCACGAAGAAAACACTGACAAAAGACTCACCTGTGTTCGAGTGTGGGAGTCAAGTCATTCGTCTCGGACCTGGTGTCCGGGTCCGGGACCGCAATTCAAGACGTAGAAGTATTGGAAGTTGGACTGATGAATGGGGATGGGAGCGTCACAATGTCGCGGCTCGGGTTCGCAAAGGGCGTTCGTTCCGATTCCTCCGAGCCAGCGTAAGTAGGAATTCCGAATTCCTAAAAATTCCTGCACTCGTATAGAAAGCAAGGTCGTCTAAAAACATGATTTTTGGTGATTCGATTTCCTTCGCGGCCATTACTGCTGTGTGCAGTCGGCGTCTTTGCTTTTGAGTTTGATTTTAGGTCTCTGGTTGCCCCCGACCTGGCCGCGGCCCCTCGGCCCGCCGTGGCCGTCCCCACTCGACGGGCTCGAGCTATCGCTCCCAGCCTCGTCACTGTCCGATGGGCCCCGCTCATCATGATCTTCCGCGTCGCTGCTACCTACCTCGGATCCTTCCTCCGAGGAGCTCAGCTCGTCTTCGTCTCCCGACGAGAGTGCGGCCCCCACCGACTCGTCGGAATCGAACCGCTTCCGCAGATACCACGGCTTCTTCACCCCCATCCCCCCTTCCGCCTCCGAGGCATTGTTCCGCATTGCTGCGGAGTCTCTTGCTGTACTCGTCGCCGCGGCAGCTTCCGCGATCGCGGCCTTCGCTTTTTCCTGGAGTAGCTGCTTCTCCACCGCGTCCCGGAGCGAGTTCAGTCCCTCGGTGTAGAACAAAGGGCCATCTCGAGACGCTCCACCTTCTCCACCACCTTCTCCCCCGCCCCCGCGCCCGCCAACATGATCATGTTCTAAACCTAGACCCTTGATCTGGTCCAGCACCAGCTGGCGGAACGCGCTCGTTTTTTCGGGGAGGAGCTGGTGCGTGCACACTTCCCCAACGATCCACATCACCGCGGCCTCCTTGTCTTTCTGCAGCTTCTCGTGCAGCTGCTCGCGGCGCTGCGACGGCCACCCGCACACTTCTCTCACGTTCAGGCTCGACTTCACCAGACCCGCCACGCGCTGCGCCGCGGGGAGGGAGGAGTGAGAGTGCGCTGTCACGACCATACTACTTTTATCTCGGTGGCTCTGCAGCTGCTGGGGCGACACGGCGTCGCGAAAGTGGAACTCGACGTCCTGGACACTGGTGAACCGCTGACAGAAGCTCCCGTGGAACCGGTCTTCGCAGTTTCCGGAACCAGTCCTGCACGCGCTGCAGCAGTAGTCCCAGTCTTCCCGCGGGTGCGCCTCCCGGTAAAACGGGTTCAGGTTCCGCAGGTAATTGCAGCCCTCGGACTTGCACTTGGCGACGGCGAAACCGGCCGCGATCTCCGGAACCATAGAAGTTGTACTGCCCGAGCTTCCGTCTGGAGGTTCTTCCAGAGTAGATTGCGGCTGGCTTCCGGAGGACTCGCGGTTGTCGTTTTCATCGTTCCCACGAGCAGTATCACTCGCCGTCGTGCCCAGCACCCGCGCCGACACCGCGCTCGGCACCGCGGCGTCCGGGCCGTCCAGCACCGAGGCCAGCGGCTTCGGCGCCAAAGACCCGTCGGAGGTCTTGTCGGAGGAGGTGGACAGCAGGATTAGTCCCAGGCTGCTCTGACCGGCCACCCGGGGTCGGTAGCTGACCCCCGCCACCATCTTCTCGATCCTGAGCGCGTGCCCCCCGCCGCCCCCCACCCGGTACGAGAACAAAAACCGGTCCCCCTCCCGGGCGAGGCGCACGAGGTCGCTGTCGGTGCGATCGAAGGTCCTCTCCGTGACGTTCCGCGTGTGCGGCGCGGGCTGGACCCACGCGGAGGCGACGGTGAAATACTCCATCTTCACGCTGTTCATCAGCTCCAGCGTTGACTTTTTCTTCAGCAGCTGCCGACTCGGTCTACTCCCACTGCTTGCCGCGGCGGCTCTCCCCGGCGGGCTGTCCGAGGATGGTTGTCCAACATGATCGTCCACGACTTGGTCCTCGTCGTCGCGATCCGCACAACCACTACTCGCGGCCGACACGAAGCGGACGAGCTGGACGCGGAGGCCGCCCTTGAGGTTGCCGTAGCCCTGGTCTTGCCAGTCGAGGGTGACGCGGAGCTCCTCCAGCGGGGCCAGTAGGACTCCGCTCGCCAGCGCGCCGCTGTCCGCGCGGAACCGCACCGGCTTGTCGCCGAACTTGTCCGAGCAGGTGAGCCGGCACCGCACGAACACGTCGAATATGAACAGAAAACTTGTCCCTGTCCCACTTTCCCAGGAGAAGGAGTTCGCTCGGGTGAACGCTCCTAGTGTCTCGTGGCTAGCTGTAGGTTGGGGAGCTGCGTCGGGCAGGGGCCTATAACTCCGACCCTGGGCAGAAGCTTTCTCCCCTACTATGCTGAGTCCCAACTCGCTTCGGCACCTAAACACCCTCAGAAAATATGTCCCGGGTTCCTTGACATTCAAGCTGGGACCTAGACACCCCTGGGAAATGTCCCAGTTTTCGGAATGGGTTCCAAATGGTTTCGGGGGCTGATTACAACGCGACTCAAATTGCAGACCCATAGTAGAAACTCCGCGAGACTTCTGGAACTACTTTTGTTTCGGGACACGGACAAACTTCCTCTGCATATCGAACGGGCCCGGCTTGCCGCTCAGAACGACGCGGCAGGCGGGAATTAGGGGGTGGTTCAGCAAAACCGCGTCCGTGTCGGACAGGATTTTGCTGTCGTGGTCGTCGTCGGCCCCTAGTACCTCACCCGTCTCACTCGATTGTTCGGGTCGAGTGTTCGCCGTGTTTTTCTTCTTCCGGTCGGCCGACGTAGCGTCCGGGTCTTTCACCGGGTTGCCGTCGTCATCCACCTCCTGAATGTACGGCGTATCCGACGCGGACTCCTCCGATTGCTCTGACGTCGTCGAGGCGGCTTTCTTCTCCGACGAAGTCGTGGCCACTGTGCCTTTTCCACCACCCGCTCCCTTCCTGCCTTTCCCGCCCTTCCCGCCGCCCGCCGTGGAGATCGTCTCCGCGGAGGCTTTCGCCTCGGCCGCCGCTTCCAGCTCTTCCAACTTCCTCCCCGCCTCCGCATTCCCGACGATGGTCACCGCCTCCGTTAGAGGGAGGAAAAAGCCATTTTCGGCGTCGCTTCACGAACAGCAGTGCTCTCAGCTCCTTCACGTTGCATACTACGCGACATCGAATACGAGTGACATACAACAGGACCAGCCGTCGAATAGGTCGAGTAGCAGAAGTATCGG
Source organism: Amoebophrya sp. AT5.2 (assembly GCA_005223375.1). Classification (NCBI taxonomy): domain Eukaryota; class Dinophyceae; order Syndiniales; family Amoebophryaceae; genus Amoebophrya; species Amoebophrya sp. AT5.2. The sequence continues at coordinate 6,980 of RXOD01006353.1, forward strand.
AACCAATCGATCACGATCACGAATGAATACCGGTGACACTAATACAGCCCCACAATCGGATACGACAAATACAGGACCATGCAGGTGGCGCCGCTATGCTGCCCACTCCTACGGGCGGACCAACTGGTGCGGCATGATCGAAGCAGGACCTACGAGTCTCTAGACATGATCGCTTTGTAGGATAAGTAAATTCTCCGTAAAAGACTCCAAGCCTCCCCTTAACTCCGGGTCCAGCCCCGTCTTCACGAACAGAAGGGCCTTCAGCTCTTTCACCTTGATCGCGAACTCCTTTTTCCGCAGCATGTTTTGGGCCAGCCACCGCGCGCGGAGCTTCCGTCCCTCGGCGAGCTCGGCATACAGCGTTTCGGCGAGAAACGCCCATTTCCCATCGATGCGCAGCTTCTTGTACGCCGCGACGCGCGCAAGTTTGAGGTTCTGCTCCTGTTGGGAGAGAACGAAGTTCCCCAACTCGTACGTCTCGCCGGCGAGGTCCTGGAAAACTATGGAGTTCAGCTCGGTGGACTTTGGCGGCGGCTGCGCTTTTCCATGATCTCCAGTCGTTGTTACCATCGGACCCGCCGCGTCAACATCTCCAGCAGATTTGGTCCCGACGGCCGATCCGAGGCTCTTGTTCTTGGGAGCCGAGCCCGCGCCCTCCACCGACAGCCACTCCTGGATCCAGGTCTGCTCCCGCTTCGGCCGCGTACTCGCGACGGCGAGCAGCGTTTTCTCCACGGATTTAGACTTGCTTTGCTTCAGCAGCTGCGCGGCCGCCGGCTCCCACTGGGTGTGGTCGTACACATGCAATTGCCGGTCGCCTAGCAGCGCAACGTCCGTCTCGTTGAAGAACATGGTTTTTGTCTTTTGCGACAACTTCTTGGAGGTGGGTTCATCGGGCAGCTCCCGCCACCGATCCCAGGAAGGGCCGCCGGCCGAGGCAGCCGCAGCAGGCTTCGAACTGTCGTTACCCATTTTATCTTCTAGTTCTGCGAAGGCTAGTTGTACTTGCTTGGGGTATTAAGTGAAAACTGATCGATCGATGCCGATACTCGATGCGAGAGGTAGAGGAAGTACTCAAGGATACAGCGACGCAATCTCGTACTTACATGCTATCTACTTTCTTAATAAGTACACAGTGTATTGATGGGAATTCTGCGCAAGGGCGTGTGCAGGGGTAGAGTGTCCGCGTTTCCGCTGGGGATAGACTCTGTGTGACACGAAACGAAGCTTGGGTCACGGCCACCATCCAATCAAATGGCCTCAAAAACAGCTGGAAAGATGCTGCGCATCGCATGTGATTCGCATTCCGCGCAACGGAGAAGGCGAGCGCTTTACAGACTGAGACGGCTGACAGACAGAAACGGAGGCTGGTCAGAGAGAAGAGCGGGCGCAGAGTGATTCCGACCGTAACTAATAGCTTCTACACGCGGTGACCACTCTCTCACAAAAATGAACAGATTGAGGCCTTCCTCCACCGAAGTACAGAGAACGAAAACGAAAAGCTCGACAGTGGTCCGGAAAGTCGCAACCCAGAGGAACATCGATCGAAAAGATCACCAATGTCGCATCGATCGCCAGCGAAGGCCGCAGCGACACCTATTGGCCTGCAGTCCAACAGCCTTTTTGTCTACGTCAACAGAGGGAGCTTCACTCGCGATTCAGTCTTCGCACATAGGCAGCAGGAGTTAAAACAGCGCGCGAAGGCGCGAGTGCATCGTAGTTGAAGATTCAGACTTTGCTTCCTTCTATCCTAGCCTCGGTTCGACTCTCACCATGTTAGCTTCCATTTCCAGCTATCGCCCACTCGACCAGCTTCCGACTTAGAAGTGGTTCGCGACGAATTCCAGAGGAGCGAAGACCTCGGTCACGGTGGACTTGGCCTTGATCATCTGGGACGGCTTCGGCCCTTCCGGCATGCGCTTCACCGTCACCTTCTCGCCTGTACAGGTGTCAAGTCAAGTGATTAGATAATCAGACACAGAAAAATCAACTTGAGGCTATGAGAGCCGACGAAGTATGCGCACTGGATGCACGGCTATGGGAACCGCCTACAACAAACCGCCCGTTTTTCTTCAAATATAGCGTCGCCTATTGGTCGCAGTTGTGCTCATAGTCGGAGCCCTCTTCTCATCGGACACCCGGATACGGGTAGAAATTTGATCTCCCAAAAGACACAACTCTACAATCGATCACCGAAAGCGAATCGGAGGTATCGAACGATGCTGGGTAACAATAGATAAAATTCGTACCCTTCTTGTTGGCCTCTGCCTTGATGACGTCGGTCTCCTTCACCCTTTTCAGGAAGTCCTCGTTGCAGCGCGAGCGGCGCACGTGCTCGATGCGCACGTGCAGCCGCTTGCGGAGCTGCCGGTTGCCGACCACCTTGGTGATCTCGACCCCGACCGCGGACTTGGTCACGTTGAAGATCACTCCACTGCGCCCGTGGTAAAACTGGTACGGCATACCCTTCTGCTGCGACGCGTCACACACCACGTCCACGTAGTCACCTTTTTGATGTTGGAGAAAGACGTATAATTTGAATTTTCGTTCGAGTTCTCGATGTACGATAGTAGCATTGATTTGGCTATGGAGACGCAGTTAGCAGTTGTAGTTGCGCATAGAGCAATAGGAACAGGAAGAATGGTAGTGGACTTCAGCTGCTAAAGATAGCACGAAATAATGCGGCCGCAAAGAAAGTCAAAACACAGGCGCGTCAGAAAGATTTACCGAAACCGTAACCGAGAAAGAAAGAAGTATAAAATTAGTACCGCGCTTGAAGGGCGTGAGGTAGGTGGAGAGACCGGCGCGACCCTTGGTGCGGAAGGCCTTGGAGAATTTATCGCGGGTGCGAGCGCGCTTACCGAAGGAGTGCGGCATTTTGGAAGAGGTGGTGGTGGTCTGAAGCCAAAAACGAAACTACTCCCCTGATTCTCCGTAGAGGGTCCCCTGTGCGACGTGAAAAAATCGATGAGATGAAATGGATATTTATTCGACATAGCATGCTTGTTCGGTTGTAGAGCTTCATCTTCTTCTTAGGATCGAGCGTATTGCACGGAACATCGATTTCGTCCGATGAGACATACCGATTCAAAAGACAGATCCGGCTCCGCATGTCACGATTCAGATCGTATATGTGTTCACAACCTATTTCGATCTTCGCTGCTGGCACGAATTTCATCGGCAGGTGACAACGACACGACAAAATCGTCAGGAAGGACACGAACTCGATCTGAATGCCATCACGTATTTGGATCGTCAGTATGCAGGTATTTGGATCGTCAGAAGGCAGGAGTTGGATCAGCACCGAACTGCGGGTTTTTAGACTTTGCCTAGTTCGTTCACGTTGCACGCCGGGGAACACGAAGACAGCTCTCAAGAAAGGAGTTGGCTTCCATCGAAGTGGGCGCGACTCCACCTAGATTTTAAATTTCTAAACATCTCTCTGTAGTGGTGCCATAGGATGAGTTGCCAGGGCATCCATAGATCCCAGCGGTGTCCCGCCGACGGAGCTCAGTGACGGAGCTCACATCTCATGAGGAGACACCACCTCAAATATTCATCGCATGACCACGACGGGGAGTGCTAATATTGGGGTAGTTCTTGCTATCT
>RXOD01006354.1:0-10587 GCA_005223375.1 Amoebophrya sp. AT5.2
ATGCCGCCAAAAGTGGGTTTTTCACCCCTCTAATCCACTTCCAGGTCGACCTGGGCAACAAGTACGAGGGCGCGGGCGTGGTTTTGCCGTTCACGCGCGAGGAGCAAAAGTCCCACGCGAAGACCGTTTTTGTGGGGGTGGCGTACCAGCTGACGGCCCTAGGGAAGCTGGACACAGTCGCGGAAACGGTGGACATCGGGTTCGAAATGTCGATGCTGTTCAAGGTCACGGACCTGGAGGACGTGGAAACTTTGAAGGAGCTCGTGGGGGACGAGGTTAGTTTTGCGGACATCAAACTGAAGAACCCGATGCCGCTGTTCAACATTCGCAGTGCGGGCGAGCCGGACGCGATCTCCGAAACCATCGCGGCGGTGCGGGAGTGCGTGGACCGCCCGATGCCCCTGGCGGAGCATTTCTCTGAGGACGGGGAGCTGACAGCGTTTCGCGGCGTGAAGATGGGTAGTCGTGCAGGAGCAGGAGCAGGAGATGATGATGGAACGAAGAATTTCACGAAGTCGTTCTACTGCCAGACGTACGGGAAGTACAACGCGGTTGTGAACCAGGTCATGGACCTGGAGACCTTCCCGTTCTCGCGGATGCTGCTGCGGATGACGTTCGTAAACACACTCTCGACAAAAAACTACTACGCGGTGCCCTGGAACTTCATGCTGCCTTTCTACGAGATCGTTCGCGAGAAGCCGCCTGCGGGTCCGGGGCAGCACGGGGAGGTGGACAGGAACGCGTTCGCGCAGCGCCGCCTGGGCAGCATGGACCCAAGGCTGTACGCGTCGAGCTCCTCGAACATCAACAGCCCGAGCCACGCGTCATCTGTGGCGAGCACGATTGCGCCAAGCACGACGGCGCGCGGAAACGGGAGTCCGGGCAGCAGCCCCGCGACGAGGAGCATCATGAAAAACAAAAACACGCAGCAGCTCGCGGGACTCCGCACGTCCCAAGCCGTCGTGGACGCCGCGCGCGGACAGGCCATTTCGCCCGGCGGGGCGACGACAGCGGCGTCCTCGGCGGACAACTCCCCATATTCCGCACAAGAACGTGTCGTGGGTGATAATTATACGCCGCCGCAGCCCCAGCCCCCTAGGTACCGCCTGGTGGAGATGAAGTACCGCCCTTCGGTGTTCAAAGCGCGGTCTCGGGTGACCGAGTCCTGGCTCTGCCGTGGGCACTACGGCGAGTTCTTTCCGCTGTCGTGGCTGGCGGCCATGCCGAGTGGCGCTAAATACGCAAGGTTCCACATCGTTCTGCAGATGGAGTGCGTCCCCAACTTCTACGTGTCGAACGTGCACGTGATTCTCTTCCTGCTGGTGTGTCTGGCGTTCTCGGCGTTTTTAATCCCAGTGACGGAAGTATCGGATCGCATGCAGGTGATCTTAACGCTGGTACTCACGCTGGCGGCGTACAAGGTTAGCCTCACCGCGTGGCTGCCAAGCAAACCCTACATGACGTCGATGGACCTCTACGTCCTCTGGAGCTTCGTCCTCACCTTCGTGCAGGGAGCCGCCATCATGGGCTGCGGGTTGATGGTACTAAATTCTTTCAACTTTGCGGCCCGGTTTATTGACTTCCTTTATACTTCTGTTTCTTCAACATTTCGTCTTGTTCCTGCTGGCACAGTCTGATCGTACAGCATGAAGTAGTACTTACAACTTTACGTAGACGAATGAGATTCGCTCGCGTTTTGAGGCTACTGACTCTGACTCGTCCACCTTAAGTAATTAATTTTAATACCATTAAAGATACGCATTCAACACGTACAGGTGAACCACTATGGGTGGGACCTTGCTTCGGTCACTTTCTACGAGGGCTGCTTTTGGGCTCTTGTGTTCGCGGGATGGGTGTTTGTGCACCTGCTGCTGTCCTGTGTAGCGTACTTTGGGAGGTTGAGCAGGTTTCTCTTCCCCAGCTGGAAGTCTGTGATGGCGAAGGACGACATGCTCCATCTGCGGGAGCGCGATTTCGTCCAGGGAGCCAACGAACGCGTGTTCACGACCAAGCGGTCGGACATCCCAACCATGGACGCGGTACGACAAAACCTGCTGCTGTGAGCTACGAGACGAAGCGAGGGGATGTGATGTAACATTCGCACTCGCAGCAGTAGCTGAAGCGATGGACAGTCATCACGGCAAGTAGAACCATATTCATTTACGGCCGGACAAAGATGGAGCCGGAAGAAAAGATAAACAGCCTCATTCACACTTTTTTTCTCTCAAAAATCGATAAACAAAACCGTACCACGACATGCATGCAAACGCGAACACGGAAGGGTTTTAGGTTCAAACAACTTGATCCTTGTCATGCACTACACGCATTCACGATGTTGGCATTCGCTGCGTGCCGAGCTGGCTGTAGAAACAAGAACTTCAGAGGCGGCGCTAGATAATTCTTTTTCTTCAACAGAAGTGTCCGCCGCGCACTTCTCAGCTCGAGTTGGATCATGATTTTGATGGCGGCATCGGGACAGAATGAAGCGAGTCATGACGTGTTCGATCGCGGTGACGCTAACAGCGAGCTGTCCCCAGAAAGCGCAAATCGCCAAAAAGAAAAAAGGAGTACGCTTCTGATCATGACCCGTGGATGCCTATACGCACCTCCGAGACGAATCTTTGTCAATTACACGTGCCGTGGAAGAACATGGACTCACTCTCACTCAGTCACGAAGATTACGTTCGCAGAGGTAGAGAACGCCCGCGCGTGCCGCTAGCGCTATCTCTTCTGGGTTAGTCTTAGTAGCTGTACCTCTACCCGAAAAAGATATAAAAGAAAGAAAAAGAAATCGCCTTCGCCTTCGCCGCGCAAACGCGGCATGAAGCAGGGACGACTTCTTCTGAAGAAGTTAACCGCAGCACTAAACTCTTACAAAAATGTCCTCCGCCAACAACCAATCGGAATACCGCAAGGGCGCAGCGCCGCCCTCGCTTTTTCAGTTCATGGCGAAGCGACCAGCGGACGGCGCAGCACCAGCAGCGCAGCCTCCCCAATCGCCTGCTCTGGGCGACCCGGAGGAGCAAGCGGCGAAGCGACGGAGGACGGACGAGGCACAGGCTGCCTCCACCAAGACCGCGATGGCCAAGGTGCCGACTCCGGCGAAACCAAAGCCCACGTCACTGGGTCAACAGCAAGCTATTACTCCTGCGAAAAAGGAGAAGGAGTTTGTTGAAGAAGTAGAGATGGGAGGCGCAAATGCATCTTCATCAGGGGATGCGGCGCAGGAGAAATTGCAGACGTCCGAAATCTGGCAGCAGGAGATGGATGTGAATCGCGACAAGGAGGAGCTCGAACGCAAGAAAGCAGAAAAAGCACGAAAAGCCTGGGTGGAAGCATCAAGAGACGGTCAGGTTGAGGACACAGCGGCAGGAAGTTCAAGTGGTCCAGCTACTGGGGCTGCTTCCAGTTCATCTTCGGGTTCGGGTGCAACGGGAGCGAATCTCGAGGCAGCCCCTGCTAAACCAAAAAAGAAGATGCACGAGCATGATCTCCCCACGAGTCTCTTCGCGGCGTCTCGGCAGCCGGGCAACAGTTTTTACAACAAGATTTGCTATTTCCACGCGACCGCGATCGAGCATCACCAGTGGCCGTGGTGGCTCGTGCCGAAACACATTTGCGACTCCAAGAAACGCCGACCCGACCACCCAGACTACGACCAAACGACGCTGTTCGTGCCGGAGTTTCAGAAGTCGGACGAGAAGGACGAGGACCTGAAGAAATGGGTGACGCCGATGATGAAGCAGTACTGGAAAATCAAAGCGAAAAACTTCGACAAAGTGTTGCTGTTCAAGGTGGGGAAGTTCTACGAGGTGTTTTTCTACGATGCGTACCTGGCACAGAACATCTGCGACTTCAAGTGGATGGGCAAAGACCCCCGCCCGCACGTGGGGTTTCCGGAACCCGCTTTGCACCCGAACGCAAAGAAACTGGTGGAAGCTGGCGTCTGCAGCGTAGTTGTGGAGCAGGTACAACTTACTCAACGACCGGGTACGAGATAGTTCACTCAATGCATCTGAATCTAAAAGGAAAGAAAACATGAACGTCACCTACCCAACCTTGAACCAGATCGAAACCGTGGAGCAGGCTCAGCGCAAGCACGCCGAGGGCAAGAAGCAGGGCACTGTCACCGGATCGACCGTTACTGTCGACCGTGGCGCCTGCGAGGTGTTCACTCCAGGCACGCTCCTCCATGACGACATGCTCAAGGGGGGCCACAACGCCAACTACCTTTGCGTGCTCCGTCAGGACGGCGTCAGCGATTTGAATTTCGGTGTCTGCCTCATCGATGTTGCGACTGGCCAGTACCGGGTCGGGTACTTGTCCGAGAAGAGCGAAGACCGCAATCAGCTGCGCACGCTGCTGTCGCAGACGCAGCCCGCGGAGGTCGTGTTTTCCGCGAAGAACGTCGCGCCAAGCGTTATCAAAATGCTCAAGAACATGCCGGTGAAGCCAACGTGTATCCCCTACGAACCGGTAGGCGACAAAGTCGACACCATGGCGGCCGCCAAGGCAATCGTGGACGCGGAGAACAAGAAGCTGGGGGAGGAGAACAAACTGCCCATGGACGTGGAGGACGTCCTGCTCAACGAAGCGAGCAGTAGAACATTATTTTTTTTTGAATCTTTCAGACCACGACTGGATATCTCGATCTCAATCCCACCCCCATCGCCCCAACGTCCCCACTACGACTACAGTGATTGCGCTCGCCGTGAGCTTCAAGTATCTGGATTTCGTGCTTCTGAAGCAGAACGTGCTCCCCGTGGCGCGGTGGGAAACCTACGACTCGTCCACCGTCTCCAAGAAGTTCATGATCCTGGATGCCACCGCGCTGGACAACCTGGAGATCCTCCGTCGCTCCGACGGGAAATACGACGGATCTCTGCTGTCCCACCTCGACAAGACGTCGACGGCGTTCGGCTACCGCCTCCTGCGCAAGTGGCTCGTGTCGCCGTTGCTGCTCCCGAAGGACATCGCGCAGCGGCAGGACGTGGTGGACCTTCTGCTGCACAACACCAAGGCGTGCGACTTCACCCGCAAGGAGCTGAAAAAGCTGCCGGACATGGAGCGGCTCTTCACAAAACTCTGTAGCCTGGGCGCGACCCTACAGGAACGCCGCGCCGTGCTGTACCAGGACTTCATCGGGAAGCGCATCACGGAGTTTTTCGGCCTGTTGGACGCGTTCACGGCGTGCCAGAAGATTGTGCAGACTTTGCGCAAGGATCTGCTCGCGAACGAAAAGCAGCAGGCGCGGAAGAGCGGCGGCGCGGACAGTGGGGAAGACGTCCTCCCAGGGGACGAGGACCCCACCGCGCCGGCGCTGCGTCCGGTCGCGGCGACGCTGTTCCACAAGCTGCTCACGTTCCAGAAAGACGGCGGCACCTTCCCCGACCTGCAGCAGCAGAACGACGACTTCCAGACCAACTACGTCGACGTGAACAACGACAACCCCAAGCAGATTTCGTACAAGCCGAAGACCGGGAAGTCCGCGGCCTACGACCAGCTGGTGGTGGCGAAGGAGAAGATTGAAGGCGAGCTGGATGCCGAGTTGAAGCAGCTGCAGAGGCACTTTCCGAAGGCGGAGATGAAGTACATCCACCGGCTTCCGGCGTACCGGTACGAAATCGAGGTGGGCGAGAGCGAGCTGCCGACCAGCTTCTCGCAGAACCCACAGAAGTGCATGCAAACCAGCAGCCGCAAGGGGTTCATCCGCTTCCACACGCCGAAGATCGTGGAGGCACTGAAACGGCTCGACGAGGCGGACAACCAGCTGCGCGATGCGATGTACCCGTACGCAGCAAACATGTTCCTGCAGTTCCACAAGTACAAAAAGCACTACAGCGCGGCGCTGCAGTGCGTGGCGGAGGTGGACGTGTTCATCAGCATGGCGCAGGTGTCCGCGTGGTCGCCAAACGGAGAGCTAACAAGACCGGTCTTCGTCGAGGTGAAAAACGAGGAGAAGGTATTAAGATTTGGAGCTGCGTTCGCGTTGTGCTATTCTACAGAAATAAACTTGTTGTCTTTGATGCCGAGCGATACAACTACTTCTAGAGTGCCGCAACAGCAACATCGAGCGATACAACCTCTACTTCTTCTAGAGTGCCGCAACAACTGCAACAGCAAGAGCAACATCACACTTGAAGGTGTCTCTACCAAAAATGCAAAAAATGTCAGGATCTCCCCGTCCTCGATCTTCGCGACGCACGGCACCCGGTCCAGGAGGCCCAGCAGAAGGGCTTCGTCCCCAACGACACGTGCATCCCCGGCAAGCCCAGCATCCTTCTGGTGACCGGCCCCAATATGGGCGGTAAGTCCACCATCCTCCGCCAGGCGGCGCTCGCCGTCATTCTCGCGCAGGTCGGCTTTCGCGTGCCCGCTTCGTCCCTCAGGCTGACTCCTGTGGACCGAATCTTCACGCGCGTCGGCGCCCAGGACTCGCTGATCGAGGGGAAGTCGACCTTCCTCATGGAGCTCGAGGAGTGCGGCACGATCTTGCGCGAGGCTTCCCGGTTCTCGCTCGCGGTCATCGACGAGCTGGGGCGGGGCACGAGCACGTTCGACGGCGCCGCGATCGCGCTCGCGGTCCTGGACCTGGAGCATTTGGCTTACTAGTTTGGTCAGGTCGTTTTTCATTTCTCTTAGTATATAAGGACTGACTGCCGAAGATCGGGCCAATGTTGATCGGCAGTTTCTGACCGTCGTGTATACAGCTTGCGACTGCGTGCATCCTTTGGAGGCAAGTGGATGGGCGCAAGGAAGAGAGGGTAGGTAAGGCCCGGGCTCTTTATTTCTTTCAGTTTCTGGCGTGGCGACATTCGATAGCGCAGCCGGCCACCTTGTTTGTGCTGGCTATGCGGGTCACGGGTCCAACTGGTGAAGGCGATTTGTTTTGCGCTTCAAGCCTCTCGACTCTGCAACTGCTAGGGCCGCGGACCGTGGCGGTCCATTCTTTTCGTACTGGTATTTAGCTCGGTGCTGGTATTTTTCTTGTATTTGCGGGCGTCTTGTTATTTCTATCAATTTAAGACGTAGACGAAGACCCGAGGACAGCGTTAGCGCGGTGGCTCCTTGTAAACGAGCTGGGGCGGGGCACGAGCACGTTCGACGGCGCTGCGATCGCGCTCGCGGTCCTGGAGCACCTGGCGAGCGCGATCAAGTGCCGGACCCTGTTCGCAACCCACTACCACCTGCTCGGAACGCACCAGAGCGAGGAGATCGTGCCGTTTTACATGGACGTGGACACGCAGGGGAGTGGAGGTGTGGTGTTTTTGTACAAGCTGGTGAAGGGCCTGTGCCCGGACTCGCACGGACGCAACGTGGCGAAGCTGGCGGGCCTGCCGGACAGCGTGGTGGCAGACGCAGCGGCGAAGAGCGAAGAGTGGGGCAAGGAGCACGAATCGCAGGGACCAGAACTTCTACTGCAACAGATCGTTTCATTGGCAGAGAAGGGCGATAAGGAGGGATTGGGAAGTCTGTTCGAAAACAGAAAAGAGTGGGCGAGATGTCTGTAGAAGATACTTTCTTACGCGACCCGAGCACGACTGAGATCGCTGACACCACCAGACTTTTGATCTTGTCGGCTTAGAAGATTCGCAATCGGATCACCGCTGAAGATGCTGCGTCTGTTACTGCGGCGCAATAGCAATACCACGCTTCATATGCACCAGCGATATTCGACGACGATAAATATGCACTTTATTGTTTCATCGTGGACGCAAGAACATCAAAACGGCTCGTCAAGCTCAACTTGACCCTTCCAATGAGAGCGCCATCCCCGCCGAGAGGACTACAGGAACAGGAAGCTCAAGCTGCTACAATAAAGAAGATTCCGCCGCGGCTATTGCACCAAGGGGAAGCACCACCACCACGACCATCGGATTTAAAAATGCACCCACGATGATGTGAATCGGTAACCAGGTGCCACAGCAAGAGGCGCGAAACATGCCCCGAGTTCGGTAGTCGTAGCACGACCGTCATGCAGTCGGTCCATCGCGATGAGAAGGATGAAAACCACCGACGTCCGTAAGCGCAAACAGGCTCGGTATCTGTAGCGTGCAGCATCCGCAATAGGTGCAAACACGATAGCCCTATGCATATGATGGACATGATGAGTAACCATGAACGTACACAACGATGCAGGGCGTTTGAGCTCTAAGGCAAGTGCCAAAATCTCTAACTTACTAGCATCAATAATCTCTATCTCTTTCTCTACGGATCTTATTCTTAACGCGTTCCGGGCCTTTAGTGCTGTCGTATTGTGCAAACTCGACGTACTACCTAAGTAGGTTGTTCCGAAAAAGAAAAAGCAAATATATAAAAATAAATTTATACAGTATAACAAGCGGCGATCTTCTGAAACCTCGTCTGTGTGCAACTGAGACAGAGACTGACATCAAAAAAACCACGTATACATAGGGAACGAGAGGCAAAAAATCTAACTACCACAGACAGCACGCCCACGCACCGCAACCAAAGCATCGACGCAAGATGTCGCTCAGCGATCTCGCGACCCGGGTCGAGGGCCTGGAGGGCGACGTCAACACTGGTTGGACGCTGGTAGCCGGCGCCCTCGTCTTCTTCATGCAGGCGGGGTTCACCTTTCTGGAGTCCGGCTTTGTCAAGCGCCGCAATATCCAATCCATTTTGATGAAGAACATCATCGACGCTTCCATGGCCGCCATCGCCTGGTGGTGGCTCGGCTTCGGGCTGGCGTTCGGCGAGGACAGTGGCGAGATCGAGAACAGCGCCGGCGTCAAGTTCCCCGGTGGCGGCTTCGCGGGCACGTCCTACTTCGCGCCGTCTGTTACTGACTTCACCAAGGCGGACCCCGTCGGCAGCGGGCCGAAGCGCACGATGACCGACTGGTTCTTCCAGTACACGTTTTGCGCAACGGCGGCGACCATCGTTTCCGGCGGGGTCGCCGAGCGCTGCCAACTGCGCGCGTTCGCGATCATGAGTTTTTTTCTGACTCTGATCTTCTACCCACTGGTCGTGCACTGGACCTGGGGCGACGGCTTCCTCGCGCACCTCGCGGACAACAAGGACCACGACAGCTTCGGCAACGGTTTCGTGGATTTCGCGGGCAGCGGCGTCGTGCACATGTTCGGTGGCTTCGCGGCTTTGATGGGCGCGATCATCTGCGGCCCGCGCTACGGCCGCTTCGAGCCGGGCCGCGAGGACGACTTCGCGCCTTCCAACATGCTTTACATCGTGGTCGGCGCCTTCATCCTCTGGTTCGGTTGGTACGGCTTCAACGCCGGCTCCACCGTCGCGCTCGCGGGCGGTGTCAGCGTCGTCGCGTCGCGCTGCGCGATGAACACCGCGCTGTCCGCCGCCTTCGGCTCCGTTGCGAGTTTCGGGCTCAGCTACGCGCGCGTCGGCAAGTTCGAAATCACGGCGTTCGCGAACGGCATCCTGGGGGGCTTGGTGTCGATCACCGCCGGCTGCGCTTCTGTGGACACCTGGAACGCGATGCTAATCGGCATCATCGGGGGACTGGTGGTCGAGGCGATCTCGCAGCTTCTCGTGAAGCTGAAGATCGACGACCCGGTCGGGGCGTTCCCGGTGCACGGAGCGTGCGGAGTGTGGGGCGTGATCGCGGTGGGGCTCTTCGACGACCGCAAGGGCGCATTCTACGGCGAACCCGTGTACAAAGCGCTGGGACCCAACATTACCGGAATCATCTGCATCGCGCGTACTTTTTCTGGCTATAATAATTGCATTGGTGTCGCCGGTGTCACGCAACAGGCTATAAATACTTCAAATTATAAAGTAAGACAAACACACCGACGCTTCGGCGAATGACGGTTTTGGCCGGCGCTCAAGCAACGCTAATTAAACCCGGGCTTGGCTGCACCTGCAGCAGTACAGTTTTCGCATATTAGTTTTTAACCTAGCTAACTGGTATTGGTTGATCATCTAGCGTAAACGTACGCGAGGTTCGACGCCCGCCATCCCTCCCTGACATACTTCAAATTATATATAAACACGAACACGAACACCAACACGTGCATACGACCAAAAATACTTTTCAATTTTGAATTTAAATACCAGTGTGGAGTATGGCGACGTCTGGCGCGACGTTCGGTGCTCTGCGTGCGGTTGGGTTTCTGCTGGTCGATCCCGAGGACCAGGTGGCTGGTTTAGACAGCAAGGAATTCTCGTCGCAGCGTCTCGAGTCCAAGGAGATGCAAAGAGCTGTGGCAGCCAAACTCGCCGGCGCCGCACTGGCAGCCGAACAAAACGACGTGAAGGGAGTGGTGGAATTGCCCGAAGTAGTCGTAGACACAGTCCCGGTGGCGGGCCAGGTTGTCGAGGAAACGCCGGCAGTCGAGGCAACCGAGGTCTAAAAAGAGGTCCTGTGATAATGGTCCTCGTTGGACCAAAGAGTATAGAAATATGTTCATAGATTCTTGATATTCCTTGCCGTCGCCATATTCTGTGAGAGAGGCGGGGGTGGTGGACTGCTCCCCCAAAATTCGAATAATTACAAAAAACCGAAAAGAGTAAGAAAGCACGAGCAGCAGCCGTTTACTAAATTTTGAAAATCTATTAGAGGCTGTGTAACAAATCGCGGAATTCTCTGCG
>RXOD01006355.1:0-10585 GCA_005223375.1 Amoebophrya sp. AT5.2
TTACCAGCTGGTCCGGTCATATTTTTCAGCGCGACCTTCGTGTGGTGGTCGGACTGGCGCAAGGCGGACTCGCGGAGAAACTCCTCGTGCTCCTTCTCCTTCGCCACCAACTGGGCCCGGAGCTCCTCGTTCTGGTGCCGCGCCGTGTTCAGATCCACGAAAAGCAACTGCCGCTCGTCTGCGATGGGGACGCCGGGATGGAAATGGACATAAAGCGAGTCAAAAATAAATTTTAGAATTCCGGCTAATCTGTGAGGCTGAGGGGGGAACAGACACGAGGAGCTGCAGCTGGTGGAGCAGGAAATGAGAATAAAAGCAAATTGAAGTAGTCCTACTCCTAGACTTAGACAAGTTCTCATCAATTGCGAAAACTACTTTTACGGCTCTCTCGGTGAAATCAAGTAAGTACTATGAATGTATACGTGCGAGTTTCAATTTTTCTTTCTCTACGCTCGCCTCCAGGCCCTTCTTTTCCGTGTCCAGAACCCGCAGCGCGTCCTCCTTGTCCTTCGCCAAGTCCGTTGCGAGCTCGCTGATCTGCCGGGTGTGGCTCTCATCCTTCTTCGCCAAGATGTTCGCGTAGAGGTCCACGTACGACTGGTGCATCTGCTTCAGACTGTCTAACTCCAGCTGCAATTCCTTATTCTCCGCCTGCAGCATTCTCTTCGTGGTTTCGCTCTCCTGTTTGAGCGAGTACAACTTCTTTTCGTACGTATTCTCGGTGGCCATGTCGCGCTTCAGCCTCTCGAACTCCCTCGCGTGGTTCTTCTCGGACTCAAGCAGCTGCTGCTTCAGGTCGGCGATGTTGCGACTGCTGCTCTCGCTTTGATGCTCGAGCTGTTCGGCGTGGACAGCTTCGAGCCGCTCGACCTGATCTGACGACTCACTCGAGATTGGTAGCGTGCGTCCATCTGTTCTGCTCCACGGAACGGAAACGGATGGTTTTACATGATAATACGAGGGGAGGAGAAGCAGATTAATATTTACTTTAGGTAAAAGCATCAGCATGTGGATGTGCATGTTGTTGAAATAAATAAAAAGTAAGTGCCCCCGGCCGCGGGACCTGAAAATGAAATTAAAATTACGCTTACCTCCTTTCTGTGCTTCGCCAGCAGCACTTGTCGCTCTTCATCGTACTCGATTCGGAGTTTTTTCTCGGGCGACAGCGAAGTAGATGGTTTTTTCAATCGGCTGGAGTCGCGTTCTCCGGAGCGGCTACGCGCGCTCCGTGGTGCGTCTCGGCCTCGCATCGACCCTGCAGCTGAGTTCGTCGAGGCCACGGCGCCCCTCCCTCTCGTCTCCCTGGCAGGTTTGCTACTCGTCCCGTTCGTCACCGTCAAGCTGTTTGTTTTCGCGTCCTGGTACTTTTTCTCGAGGTCGCGACTACGCCGAAAAAGCTCGGAGAATGATGGCGTCGCGGCGTCGTGATTCTCGTCTTGGTCGTTGTGGCCGCGACGCAGTCGTGGTTCGCGGCGACCGTAAGACGACGACGAAGCCCCAGCGCCGTCTTCAGAACGCGCTAGACTCCGCAAGAGACTCTGACTCCGTGGAGCGACAGAAAAAAAATCCCGCGCAGATGCGGCCATCACTCGTCCTCTGTGGTCTCGGGAAGCCTCATATTCATGTTTACCCCTCCATGTTGAGAAGCATAAGATCGCGAGCGGCTCGATTCGAGTGGCGACTAAGGAATAGAAGACAATCAGAGAGTACAGAAACAGAAAGAGAGAAACATCAGTCAACAAAGAACTCATTTGTATTGCAGACAGACGCTACGCCACGGCGTTGCAGCGGACAATTAAATGATCACCAATGAATAACCAAGGCCACGGACAAGGACATGACACGATGATCTGAAAAAGAAGACGTCCCCGGTTCAAATCTCCTGCAAGGAAATTAAAACAAAAAAATCAGTATCAAAGAACCAAAACTGCCGATGTGAATGTCGAAGAAAAAAGAAAACCAGGGTTCGCACGATAAGTAGAGTTTTCCTAGTAGTCTCTGGCTGACACTGCAGCAGGAGCTGCTACAAACATTCATATTCATTTAACATGTGACTTTGCATTTCACCGTTTTTTTTTCTTGTTGTTCGTTCTGCGAGAACAATGGGATGTGTGCGGTCTGTTGGTTTTTCCTTCGCCCAAATCGCGGCCGGCGACGGCGCAAGTAATTCCACTGATTGATCATGGGTTCGACGAGCGCATCGTATCACCCTTGTGCATGCGAAAACTGCCTGAAAATGCCGGGCGTCGATTGCCGCCGCAGGTTTAGTGCGAGGTTCCGCGTCGCCGTATTGCCTTGCTGTTGGAGCTGGGGCTGGCCGTTTGCACCACCACCGCCAATTGCGTTTGCGACCCTGTCAAGATGAATATGAAACGCATAAAATTAAATCTGTAAGCCCAGCGCACAGTGGCGGATGATGAACGAACAAAGGAATAAACATCATTGTCATACATCATAGAGTTGAAATTAAAAGTGAAGCAAAATCAGGACGATGGGATTGGATTAGTGACAGAAGTGTCAGTTGATATGTGATTGTGATAATGAATTACCCCAGCATTCCTTTTCCTGCTCCTCCACGGTGGAAGGCTCCAGCCGCCGAAGCAGCCTGCTCTCCGGCACCGCCAGTGACATGATCCAATGATCGCTGCATTTCCACGACCTTCGGCGGCGCCATTCCTGCCATCTCTATCGGTGACGCTGGCCGGCGCAGCCCTAGCACATCCCACGTTGACATTTTGAGTCCTCCGTTCGTAGAGGATGAAGAGCATGAGCTGGCAGCAGGCGCAGTGGCTGCATTGCTGGCCCCATGTCCGGTGGAGGACGACGTCACAGGTGCGAGACTCAGTCCGTGCAGACACGTGGTCCCAAAACAGACACCTCCGCCAGAGGTGGCCCCGCCCGGCATCAACGGAGTGCCCGCGGCTGTCGATGCAGCGCCTCCAGTTCCGATGCTAGGTGAAGGTGCGGCCTTCATCTGACGAGGACGGCCGTCTGCGGCCGCGGGAGTTGTTCCGAAGATCGTCAGCGGGCTCACGGGACTCCGACTCGGCACAGCTGGTGCCGGTGCGTGTGCGTTAATATTATTATTTTTCAGCGAACGGCTGGTGAACTCCATACTCGTCGTAAGGCCGTTGTGCAATCGCTGGTTGAGTCGGTTCAATCGAGTAGACGGCTCGTTCACGACACTGTTCGAAGGTGGCATCTGTGGCAACTCTGATTCCGCCAGCCAGAAGCGACGCGCGCTCAGGCTCGCACTTGCCGTCATATTACTGCTCGTCGAAAAAGTAGAAGTGGTAGTGGAGGAAATGGAGGCGCTATTGGTGGTCGTCGTAACCGGAGCAATTGGCTTGGGCTTCGCAATGGCTGCAGCCGTCGTGGAAGCCGCGCTTTTTAAGTCCAACTCAATCTCGCCATCGTCCTCATCGACGTTGTTCATCAGCAGCGAGGCGTCGGTATCTGTATCCACGACAAGGGATCCACTGTGGCCGCCATCGCTCCCAAAGCCCTCCCGAAGCCTTAGCAAATCCACCTCGACTAGACTTTCGCCCATTAAATCAATCTCCTTTCGCGGGGGCTGGTGCTGGTTGTAGTAAGCAAGCTGCTGCCTACTTCTGTTCTGCCTCTGACTTTGACTTTCTCGGAGAAAGCCAAGAGCTGTGCCTTGGCCTCCGGGGGCTGCCGAAGCTCCGCTACGGGTTGTATCTCGGATGCTGCTACCCCTGCAGGCGGGCGACTCTTGCTCCTCAATTTCCTCGTCCTCCGCGTCTGGCGCTGACGTCGAGGGTGCATAAAGCGTCGACTCCTCCGAACCCTTCGAATTGGTTTTCGTGCCGTCTTCCTCCTCTTCATTTTGCAGCTGACCCGACGAGGGTGTGGTGCGCTTGTTTGTTTTTGTTCCCGTGTCTGCTGATCTTGAGGAGACTCCACCAGCTACTGACGCGGGAGGTGGAGGTGCAGCGACAACTACATCCACGTCGCCGGCTTCGACCTCGATCACGCAGCTCTCGGAAAGACCGAAGGGGTCTGCTCCACCGGGCGTCATCTCGGAGGAAACCGAGTGCAACTGCTGCGAACAAGTAGTTCCCTCAACAGGCCCGTCTCGCCGAGGCCCTCGTCCATCGGCCCTGGCCCTCGCGGCAAGCCGGAACGCGCTCGGAGTCACCTCAACTTCTTCGGCTGCCTCCTGTGCTGGGTCCTCGTCCGCCTCGGCCTCGAAGGGGCTTGCTAGAGGACTGCAAGCACAAGCAGAAAGCGGCTGCTGCTCCTCACCAGGTTCTTGTGTTTGTGTATCTCTATCTTGTTCTTGTTGATCTTTTCCAAGAACTTCTTCCACCTCCGCTGGTGGCTCTCCTCGTCGCGTTGCTAGCTGGACCGATTCTGGAGGCTGTACAACTCTTTGCAGCAGGAGCTGCGACATCTGTAAATTGTTTTTGTTCATCTCGTCCGACCCCTTCAACCGCAAACTGCGACCGCACGTTGCCGGAGTCGAGGAGGCGCTGGAAGTGGTTGAAATCTGCAAAAACGGATTCGTTTTCAGCGCCGGTGCCGGGGCACGCAGCGCCAACGGACTCGTTCGCGGAACCGGCTGGAACTGGAGGTGCGGTGCGTCGAACTCCTCCGGTACACTCTCGTGTGCCGGATCCGACTCGCCGGGGGAGCGACAACTACGAGTGCGATGATGTGCTTGATCGTTATCATGGCCGCCGCCTGTTTTGTTCTCCACAGCCTCGCGCACTGATGTCTTTCTGGACATACTCCTTCGACGAAGAGCGGCCGCCCCGACCGCTGGCCCTCCTCTCCGCCCTCGACGCAGCGACGTTTCGCGGCTTCGCGGGGAGCAGTCGGCTTCGTCCTCCTCGGATATGTCGTTCAGGTGCGTCGAGTGCGCCGCCAGCTGCTGCCAGTTCTTCTTCTTCCAGTATGTCGCTTTTTCGCCGAGCACCTTCTTCACCTCCTTCATCGACTGAAGCCGCTTACTCGAAGACGACCGCGTCGGAAACAGCAGCCTATTGCTAGCGCTGCTGGACGTGGATGTGGACGATGTACTTGTTGAGCTCGAGGAGCCTGTGCCTTCTGGCTCCACGGAAGCAGGTGGACAAGTTCGGTTGTCGCTCGTGGTACCAGAAGAACCTCCAGCCAAAATATGACCTTGTTGGATGACGGCTTGATTTGATTGCGCTGGTGATGGCGTCATGTTCAACCCACCGAAAAGGATCCGCCCTGGTGTGAGTGGCGTGGCGGCCATATTCACCGCAATGCAAGCAGCATTTTCCGAAAAGCTGGTGGTGCCCCCCGATGCAGCGTTGGGGTTGGCCGCGCGCGCGCCCGCCAGGGACTTCTTACTCGTGACGGTCGTCAGCTTCCATGGGGCTTCTAGGCCCCCGCCGACTATGGGCGAGCAGATCGCTGTTGGCGTCGTGGGTGTCAGCGCTGGAGCGGCGATGGGCACCGTCTTGAATGTTTGCGGACGTTGCCGTTGGGAGGGCACTAGAAACGGATTTCCATTGCTACAGGCGGTCGTGGAAGACGAGCTCCCTGCTGCAGAAGTAGTGACTCCAGCTCTCAAATGGCTGCTTGAAGAGGAGGAAGAGGAGGAGGATGGCGATGCAGATGCACCAGATGGCACTACAACTGCTGCGCTGGACGCAGTAGAGCCCGAGCTGACGCCCGCACCGCTTGTGCCAAAAAGCCGCATCGGCGCAAAGGCAGGAACGCTGCGGCTCGAAGCCAGCTGCGCTGCGAAAGAACCGCCTGCAGGCGTCGTGGTTGTGCAGCCACTCTGGTGCGCCGCGTTCGGCTGCTCTACTTCATCCTGCACAAGAGGTTGCTGTTCGTGGGTTTTTTGGAGGACGGGTTGCCGCTCCTGCTCTCTACTTTTACGAAGACCGGCTTCTGCTCGCTGTGCAGAAGATTGCATCGTCGAGGCAGAAGAGGTTGAGCCGGAGCCGCTCGTCCTCGCCACCCGACAGCTACTAGACGATGACGCTGAAGAGGACGATGACAGGAGCGGGTCACCAACACAATGACGATTTTGCTGCACCCTCGCTGCGGCAAATTGGAGCACTCGGGCCGGCGTGGTCATATTCAGCAGGTTTTGGACATGCGTAGGGGACGGCTGCTGCGAACTGCTCGCAGAAGAAGCTCCCGGGCGAGCGGTTGTCAAGTCTTCGCCGGGTGCGGCAGGAGTGGCGTAGACGCTTTGCGACCAATTGCTGATCGTTTGTCGGTGCGGCTTCGGACGCGAGGGGATGTTCACGGCCAGAAGACTAGTGCCACCTGAATGTGAAGGGGCCGAAGCGGACGAACGTCGATTGATAGATTTTCAATGAATCAATATGTCTTCGTTGCGGCAAAAACGTTGTTGCACTATATCACATTTTTCATCCTGGTTCACAATTCATTTTTTCTGATTTATGCTGATATCATGGTTCGAAATACCAAAGCTATTTCGGGGTTTCCTTGACGATGAGATCGTGACTCGGCTATCAGGTAGAGCAGCACCAGTGTCTGCTGAAGATGATGCCACGACGTCCTCTGTATCCATCGGCGCCCCCTGATTCGGTGGATTCCCCATCAACAATTTCTGCCGTGGCCCCGCAGCAGAATGATGTTTCGCCTGCTGGAAGTTATTCCCTAGGCTCATCCGCAGGTTGAAATTGTTGAGTTTGTCGGCCGCAACTTGTTGCACACCACTTGCTTGTTTGTTCCAGTACCCCCGTTCCAGCACTTCCCACACGGTCGGTCGCTTCCCCGGATCCGCGCAGAGGCAGACGCGACACACGCTCTTGCCCTCGTCGGACAGCGGACCGGGGAGGAAGGACAGCAACTGCTCGTGGCGGACGTTCCCCGGCTGGTACAGCGTGTTAAAGACAAAGCTGAAAAAAACCACGCCGCACGTGTACACGTCTACCTTCGCGGTCAGGCGGGGGGGCAATTTTTGCTGCCCCCAAGACCGAGGGGGGCTTGGCGCGACATAGTTTCCGACCTCGGGCGCATTGAAGCCGGCGGTGCCACACATCATGTTGGGGCCAATATCGAGACTTTGGCCCTGGTGCTGCTGCTGTGTTCCAGTTCCGCCCCATGATCCGGGTCCGGTGGATTCCTCATGGCCGTCGAGTATGCGGCACGCCCACCCGAAGTCGCAGATCTTGATCACATCCTCGCGCACATTGTAGAGCAGGTTGTCGGGCTTCAAGTCCCGATGCGCCCACTTGTTGCTGTGGAGGTGCGAAACGCCGCAGAGCACCTGGAAAATCCACTTCTTCGCCTCCGGCTCGGGGACGCGATGGTGCTCGAACCTCTTCTGGTACTGGACAAGGGTCGTGTCCATCAGCTCCATCAGAAAAAAAGTGTGGTGGGGAAGCTGGTACACCTGAGTGCAGGTTTGTTTCGGCAATCAAGAAAGAGGATAAGGAGACCTTAATCTTGTTATTTTCGTCAACATCTACATCATCGGCTTCGGATTCGGCTTCAAGGCCCGGCCTCGCCGGAATTTATTAGTCGAAATGAAAAATCTAAATCCTCTTCTATCTACGATCATCCTTCTTCATTGCTGGAGGAGATCGAAGAGTAACCGCCTCCGTAATACCTCTCGCGCGCCCATGACGTTCACGTGTGCGTTCGCTCCGGCGCCGAATTCCTGCATCGCCTCGATTTCCTGTTCGAGTAAGCACACTATGTCCCGCTTCGGGTACTCGTCGTTTTGCAGTACTTTCAGTGCGCATTTATCGTGCAGCAGTTGTTGCTCTCCCGACAACTTCATCGCGCTGGTGGAGGTAGTTCCTCCACCTCCAATCTTCGCTCCTATTCCCTTACGGCGCTCCAGAATCAACACGACAGCGAAGGCCCCACTGCCAACCAGCCCTCTGGCGTCGAAGTTGGTGGAAAGCTCGGGAGGCACCTCATCCGTCGCCCAATCGAACTTGCACAAAGAGCCGGCAGCCTGGGCTGCCACGGCCGCGGAACTACTGCTGCACGAAGAACTTCGGTCGCTTATTTGTTCCGGCCCAAATTTCCCACCTCCGGTCGTGGTCAAACCGTTTTTCGGGTACAGCTGCACCGGACGAAGAAACGCGTTTCGCGTCGGCCGGGGGCCAGGAGTTGTTGAGAACATGTTCTCGAAATCGGAAAATACAGAAATACTTTATTTCACGAAATCCATCCCGATCCCCGGTGGTCTTAAGACATCGGAATCATGATAAACGTAGCTCTAGCTCTGTGTCGTGCAAGCCAAGTGTACGTTGACAGCGGAACAAGTCCGAAGAGTAGTCGCTACCGGTACCGCTGCGTACACGTATGAATAAAATGAATATAATTATTGTTATTCTTATTGAGGGACGACGAGTATCTGTATCTCACGCAAATTCGAAATATCAAGCTCACTGCCTCCCATCATGCTACACCACCATCAGGTGGCGCAATTGCAAATTTTGAGCGCTAGTAGTGTCCTTGCTTTTGGGGAACGAAGAATTGAATCCTCGATCGTTCCGAATCCGATGAAATAAGGCTTTTAAATAGACGCCGCCCGGCTGCTGCTGCAATCGTCCTCCACACTAACAAACTAGTACAGAGGCAGTCGCTACTTCGCGGATCAATACGGCTCGCAAGGCAAATAAAACAAGAAAGTAAAGCTGAAGCATTGCTTTGCACCGGACGAGTCAGAGGACGCGGACGGCGATTGAAGAAGATATAAACGCAAATCAATCATTTTTTGCCAGCCCGATTTGGAAAAGTGCCTTCCAGCAGGGCATCACGCCGCAGCCATCCTCGCACTTAAAACTCTGCACCCTCCAGTGCGGCACTGCCTTCCGCATCGTCAGCAGAATGTCGCGGTTGCACCTGCACCCGCCCGACACCCGCCGCCACCACGGCGCGATCAGATTCTGGCGCCACCGAAGCCACGAGTTCTTTGGGAGAAGATACCCAACGTGCTCGCTGAAGAACACGAAGCCGCCTGGCCTTAACTACAGCGCGTCCAAGTCCTGCAATGTCGTTCTTGGCTGTCGTCAAAATAATTAGAAGTAGCTCGTTGTGCGAATTAGCAGTCTGCTTGCAGAATTCAACCATGGGGACTTTTTCAGGCCCGATGGTCATTTTTGTGAAAAAGTCAGAAGAGCTTCTTTGTAGCCACGACGCTGCCAAGTCGAGGCGCGGCGACATGCGTAGCGCGTTTCTTGCTACTTGATTTGATTTTGTTCTTTTTGTCATCCCGAAACAAAAAACTTGCGTAGCCCAAATAAGCATCTAAGAGCAGTACAGCCCCACTTTCGTACGAAGTAGTGCGTCAAGAACCTGCTGGTCGTGCACGTTTGTGCGCCACGATCTTCATTGATCGTCGATACTTAATAGTTGTTTATTACCATGACGTTGACGGATCGTCGATTACTTACGGTTAGCACGCATTCTCTTCTCTTTCGCTGGTGCATCGCACCTTTCCCAATCGTAGCCGCCTGCTGCGCGACCTTGGTTTTCGTCCTCGTCTCGGCCTACTTGATTTTTTTCTTTTACACAGCGTCACCGTCCAATTCTCCATCTCTACAACCACCGTCGTCTTTCATCTGCATGCACTCCGCGGGCGCTTCCGGCAGCCTCCTGTTCCTGTCCGTAGCAATAAACCGATGAAGAAAGTCTTCGAATCACAACCACTTCTTCATGATCCTCGTCCAGTCATCTTCTTCTTCACCCGTTCCTGCTTCATTTGTTGTTTCCTTTCGCTTCGGCTTCGGAGATCGGGACTGGCTTGGTCCCGCCGTAGTCGTCCGGCTGCATGCGGAAATACTGCACCTGGCCAGTTTTCGGGTCCACACTCTGCATCACCTGCCCCGGCGGAAAGTTCATCGCCGGCTGCGGCGCACCCACCACCGGCGTGTTGCCGTACGGATTCGCGGCCTCTCCCTCCGCGTACTGGTTGTAGGTGTACGCCCCCGCAGGGCCGCCGCGGTACGACCCAGGAGCTCCTCCGGGGTGAGGAACTGCGCCCATCGGGAGAAACACCCTCAGCCCCGCTTGCGAGTGTTTGTCGCCGGAGTAGTACTTGAATTTGAAGGCGACGTTCCAGTTCCGGCCGGCGTTCCAGTGCTGTTCCAGAATGGGCTGGATCTCCTTCTCCAGGTTGCACTTCACGTAGATGTGCCAGAACAGCGGGCTTATGGCCGCGATGTAACACAACACGCCGACCAGGATGGGCCACCAGACGAAGGGGTGCTGTTTGTGCGGACCCAGAATCTTTCTCTGGCCGCTACAAGTCTCCCTTTTCCCGCCACCGCCGCGCAGCTCCCGCGCAGCGCCCTCGGCGCTCTCGACCTCGTCGTCCTCGTAGTCGCCCGGCGCGAACAGCATCCTCCTTTCCGTCTTGCACCCGCACTTCCGCCGCATTCGTCTCTCGTCGGGCTGCTCCAAT
The DNA here is from genome assembly GCA_005223375.1 of Amoebophrya sp. AT5.2. Taxonomy (NCBI): domain Eukaryota; class Dinophyceae; order Syndiniales; family Amoebophryaceae; genus Amoebophrya; species Amoebophrya sp. AT5.2. The sequence goes on from RXOD01006355.1 coordinate 10,400, forward strand.
TTGCACTGTCCGGGGGTGGTTACGTACGTCCCCGCGGCCGGTGGCGGTGGGGTCGTGTCGGTGCCTGCAGTGGTGAGGCCCCTCGCCGTTCCGGTCCTTTTCCTCGCGTTGAGGACCCGAAAAACGGACGCGTCTGGGATCCCCTGCGCCAGTGACGATTTTCCCGCAGCTGCGGCGGACGCTGCC
>RXOD01006356.1:0-10583 GCA_005223375.1 Amoebophrya sp. AT5.2
ATCGATTGTAGTAGCACTTTAAGGTTATAATGAAACATCATTCATTGGACACATAAAAAAGAACCTGGTAGTGAGGTAGGCCTTTAGCGGACTCTACCTAAAGAAGTAGAAGCCAATCGCGTATACAGCAGGGAAACAGGACAACTTTGGAAATGAGTTTTTGAATTTTGAAGCCAGTGTTTGAATTATTTTTGCATTAATTTTGCACGAGGACTCTTGGGGGTTTGAGCATGAGGAGGTAGATCTTGTTGATGAGGAGGCTGATCTTCTCTATAAAGGACTTGCTGTCCAAACCCCATTTTTGTATTTTATGCCTTTGCACGATCGTGGCTAGGGCCTTGTATACGAACTCGATGTCATAGGTTTCATTTTCGATGAAGTATCCAACGACTTCGACAATATCAAAAATGAAAAACACGACGAAAAAGTTCAAGATATACAACCTAATTACCGCGGACTTGAAATGACTTCCGTGGTTCGAGCGCGGGATGCAGCTATCCTTGTGCGTGAATTTCTGAAGTTTAAATTTAAAACTTCTTCTTTTGTCGAAGATGCGGTGGTAAGTTTTTCCGGCGATCAGGGCGAGGGAGAGATCCAAGAAATCATGAGTGAGGACGCCTTCTTTGGGCGTTGTGAGCAGGACAGAGAAGGAAGGGGGATAGATTTTCGCTGGATCAATGAGCCTGCCCATAAGCAGGTCGTCCAGGTAGCGGATCATATCCTCGGCCGTCATCATGTGGTTCTTGTCTTGGAACGCCACTTCGAAGAACGCGAGGAACAAGCAGGTCATGACGGGGCTACACGCCAAGCCTTGCGGCACTCCCACCTTTTGGTGGAAGATGAAGTCGTGAACAAAAATGTAGTTGTTCTCGACGACGACCTGTACTAGACTTTTCAAATCCTCACAAGAGATTATCTGGTCCTTCTTATCCAACTCAGATTTTGACACAAACCTACACACTTTCTTGTACTGACCTTTCACACATCGCCATGTGTAGGCTAACACTCGACCCCTTTGTTCTCCATAGCACAGCTCTACACACTTCGAGAGCACAGCAATCAGCTGTGAATGAGACACATTATCGTACATCTGTGCAAAATCTGCACCAATGAACTTCTTAAAACCACCCCTGCGCACTCTAGACAACGCGGACTGGGAGTTGGTTACTCTCCACGTCCGCCCAAACCACAGCGTCTTCTCAAGGGAGTCGTAGACTTCTTTCAGGGCTGCATCTACGATTTTCGCGGGGTAGCCTAATACCGTTTGAATGGTAGATGAAGTCACCCCTCGGTGAGCAAGTACGGGGAGTTTGTGCCGTTTTACAGGCATGTAGAAGCTAGCAAAATACTCACCCATCCACTCCGCAATCCATCGCGGGAAGAGGCCCTTGATCTCCGCGAGAAGGCTGTTCCTATTTTTGTCGAGGCAAAGGGTAAATATCGACGCTTTTTCCTGTTCCTCCGGGCTAAGCACCCACACATCATCTAGATGTTCAAAACTTCTTTCCCGTGGTATTTCTTCGATCCCACAAGGAATTTTTAGGGCCTCGCTTATGGAGCGTTCCTGTACGTCGAGGGTGTGCTTTTTGTTTGTGATGTCATAGAAATCCGAGAGAGGACGCGAGGTTTCAGCAAAACCTACAGCACTAGACTCACCTAGTTTCGAGAGGATTTTCGCTTCTTCTTTCTTGAGGATTTCTTGTTTCTTTTTGTAGGGGACGCCGGGCGTGGACAGAATTTTTGGTAAAAAGAAAGCCGCACCTGGTCGCGATTGACTAATACTAGGTTCTACATAAGCATACTCATCCTCGGCTGCTTTAGCTTCTTTCTCCTCCTGTTTTTCTGCCTGGGTGTCAATCGCCGGCGCGATCGGTCGCATTGAGTACTGGTTGTTGTTGACGTCGCCATTCAAACTTGAAGCCGAAGGCGCAGCTGCTGCTGCACTTGAAGTCGAGGAAGCGGCTGCCGCTGCGGAGGACTTTTCTTTCTTCGGTTCTTTCAATTCTTTCTCCATTTCTATCGGTTGCCATGATGGTGCTGGATCTTTCTTTCTCGGTTCCAGTAATTCTTCTTGTATTCCAGTAGGCATCCGCTGGTTACTCGAAGACGAAGACACGGTCGCTTTTGCTTTTTGATTTGCAAAGAAACTTGCAGCCGCTGCTTCTTCTTCCTGTTTGTCATCATCTTCTTCTTCTGCTCCCCAGTCCAGGGCGTGGTCTCCGTCACTGTCCGACTCAATGTCCGACTCTTGTAGGTCCCAAAACGCCGCCGCATTGCAGTCGTCCTTGAACTTCTTCTTGCCGAGCATAAGCCTGGTTATGTCCTCGACCTTCTCTAGGTCCAGCAAGTTGTCCAGATTTGTATACTTTAATCTGTCTTCTTCCTTGGTGCTAAACTTAGAGTTATGCCACCAATTATAAAATTGGTGGGCAACTCTGTCGTCCTCCAACACTTGCAGCAGGCCGTTGGAAAAAACGCACTTTTGGGACAAAAATGGACAGTGTAGGATTTCACTGTCTGGGAGCGTCGTAGGTTGGACAGAGGATTGGACGAAAGCAAAAGAACTAACTCCCTTGTCTTTGTAGGCGATCTTGTTCAACATGTTGATCAGGTAGGGGGGCCGTAGCTCTTCCTTGGTGTGCATGCTAGTAGCAGGAGGGGGTTTAGGGCGGGAGGAAGAAGAAGAGGAACCTCCCGCTGCGACGGCTACGCGACATGAGGAAGATCCACCAGCGGAAGAGGAGGACATAAAGGCACCGGCAGCAACTCGACAGGAAGAAGTACCAGAGGGTCCTACAGTCCCATTCAGACGGCTAGAAGAGGAGCCAGCAGAATGAACAACAGAAGAGCCCGAGTGGAAGACGGGCGCACCTTTCAGAGAGGACGATAAGGCCATGGATTTCAGCTTGGTTTTGGGGAGTCCTAGATGTTCCAGGAAATCTGGGCCGGAGAACTTGTGTTTTTTCAAGTATTCCGCGTGGCAGATATGAGCTGCACCTAGTCTGGTGAATTCGACAATAGTGATTGGAATTCCCCATGGTCCTACAAAAAGCGGACGTCCTTGCGCTTTTTTAGCTACCTTCTGCAGGACGTTCTTTTTTACTCGATTTACCTGTTGCAGCGTGAGTCTCTTCTTCTTTTTAACTTTCCAGGCTTCAGCATTTCTTGATTTTATGATCGCTGCGCGTCTCCTTAGGTCCTTCATATTGACCACTTTCATTAGCTTATTCCCAGTCGCTTTTGCTAGTTTGTTACGTTCTAGTTCATTGGCTTTCAATCGAGCTTGCTCGGCCTCCCATTTTGCTTGGGCTTCGCGCTCTCTATCCAGGTCCCTGCCCGTCACCTGGTGGGCGCTTTCGAATTTTTTAATCCTCGCCGCCCATGCACTAAGTGTCGACCGGGGACTAAGGGCGTTCATACGCCGGGCTTCAGCCGTGGAAGCGTCAGCGCGTCGCATTCTTTCCCCAAAAGGAGTTTGCGGAGCGCCACAGAAGGTTTTCGGGTCGGTAAGTTGTTTTCGGAGCCACGTCGGGGTCGGTAGTGAGGGGGTGGCAGGGTAGAAGTTGGTGTTCCAGCGACCAGAGCCTTGAGAACCGTCGTGGCCTTGGGATGCCGTCTGGCTTGCATAACCTTGGGAAGCGACTTGACTCGCGAAGAGAGGAGACCCGGCATCGCTCCTGATGCCTTGAGAGGATGAAGAAGGGGGAAATCCACCAAGGGGCACAACACTACTTGTCGCCGGGCGATGGGTGGGCCCAAGGACTCTACATGAAGGCGCACCCCTATCCGAGCGCTCTTCCGTTGTAGTCGCAGGTCTTTTCCTAGAAGCCGTTTTTTGTGCTGTGATTACTTCCACCGTTTTGGCTATGTGAGCGGTCAGCTGGCCTGTATCATTTTCAATTAAGAAATTAGAATCTTCCAGCGGGTCCAGCACGTCCTTGCTCTGCCTTGTGAGTTGATGCGCTTGTCGCAGGAGTTGTTCCTCACGCGGCAGGTCTGCGTCCCATTTCAGGTCCTCCTTACGCAGCCGCTGGAGCTTTTTATAGATGAAGCGGTACTCAGGGTCCGTTTCTCCATCGAATATCGACGCATATTCGACTTCTTTGGCTCCTGCTCCCTGCCCCGGTCCTGTTTGTGGAGCAGGGTGCGCAAGCGCTTCTTCTTTCTTCAGTCGAGCTTTTTGGATTCGGTTATATTCGTGAAGCTGATTGAACTTCACTAGTCCGAGGGCGTCTTCCTGCTGCATGCGGTGATAAGAAATACATTCTAAACACAGATTATTTAGCTTGTCGAACTGCACCACATAGAAGTTTTCGGCTAGCATGCGCGTCGCATACACAAACTCCTCCAGCTCTTTCACGTCGTTGCTCTCTGCAAGGGCTTTGTTTTCAGGGACTTCTAAGAGGGGACCTAGCGTCTCATGGAAGTGCTGTGGGAGGGCTACCTGTAGGGCTTCTTTTTGATGGTCCTTGAATCTGCTAGAAAAAGTTTTCTTGTCCCACTTTTCAGAGAAACGAAACTTAGACCTAAAAAAACGCCGGGTGCGCGAGCAGCTTCGTTCGGTACTCCGGTCGAGAAAAAATCGCGACCGTTTCCGCGGAGCATTGCAGAGACAAGTGCCCTAAGGCAAAGCATTCCGCAGGGAGGAACTGCCTGTAGAACCAACATCTACAGTGATAGGACATGGGATGTTGGCATGGACGGTGGTTGATGCCCACATAGTTCGTGATCCGGTGAGTAGCATTTAATTGCCAACAAGGCATGTACTTCATCCCTATGTCCCTATCATTCCGCAGGAAGCCTTGTAGGTTCAGTAGGTCCATGAATTTCGTATGGTACCTGATGATTAGCACCTCTCGCCCTGCTCTTTTAGATTTTATGCTCTCCGCATCCTTGAGGTAGCGGACGAGCGAAAGCCCATCGTCCGACTTTTCGAGGAAGAGTTGCAGCAGGAAATTTTTCGTCCCTTGGGTTATCATTGACGCCGCCGCTAACCTAGAAACTATGCCTTTCGCTAGGGTTTTCTTTACAAAATATTTTGCTATTTTCTCCATCGCTGTCCAACTTCGCAGGGTAAAATTACCCCATTGCGGTGGGAGCCCAGCTAGTCGCGCGTCAACTACTTCCACCGTATCCAAGGTTTCGAACAGGTCCACGTAGTGCGTGGCCGTCCATTTTGTAACCTCTGGAAAATTAGATAGGTGGCCCAGAATCTTCTCCAGCTGGAAGAGCACCCGCTCTGAGAGGGGGGAAGCTCGCTTTCTTTTCCACGGCGCAGTCGGATCTCCTACTTGGGTGAGCGGAAGGGCCAAGCTAGCATCTACGTTCGCTAAAGTTTCTTGTCGTCCAGCGAAACCCACTTCAGCTGACATGGGTGGTGGAGCAGAAGGAGTCGCTGAAGGCCTAGCAGTACGCTGGGAGTCATCTTGGGCTTGATGCGCAGGCAAGTTTGTCTTTTTTGCACGAGCAGCGGCCTTCTTTTTCCTATGTCGCACCCGGAGCACTTCCACAAAGGACCCCTTGAGTAGGACAGGTTCCGTCAACCACCTAAGGGAGCCTAGCAGGGATTCTTCCATCTTTGACGCGTTTCTTTGCTTGAGGGTGAGTGGACAAAGAAACTGCAGGTTGGCCCCGAAGGGTGCGTAGCACTTAAAGTGCAAAATGAAGAGCGATTCGACCCACTTCACTAGCTTGTGTTCAAAGAAGTCTTGGTCGGCGACGGCAGGGTCGAACGCGAATAGGAGGCGCCAGGAGACTGTATGCCCTGGATGCTCCCATTTCAGGTGACCATACAGAGGTCCGTCTTCCTGGCCCTCTGTGGCCTTTACGGAAGATGAACAGAAATCGTGATTCCTCCACCTATTGTGACGAGAAGTGGTTTCTCCTATGTACCGGAAACCACAGGAACAAGAAGCAAAATATATCTTGGCAAGATGTTTTGCCCCTACAAGCTTCTTCTTCCGCGCGGCGTCTTCCCCACAGAATCCCTTTTGGTGCGCAAAGACAGACCGACAAATTAGCCCATTTGCGTCCGGCGGGGTTTCCGTCTGTAGTTGACTTCTACAGAGTCTACATCCCGTGTACTCGCAGCGGTCTACGCACGTCGTGTATGGGTAGCGAGCTGGTAACTCATCAAGCAGAACCCCGGGCTGATGCCAGTCCGCATCGTTGTACGTACCAGCCGGATGAAGTGGGTCAACGACCTCTTTGCAAAGATACTGCGTCGGAGGAGGGAAGCCTAGGGCCGTTTTCCTACGCGGAAACCAGTTCTGGGAAGACTGCTGACTGTTTTGGGTAGCTTCCAAGACAGATCTCGGGAGCTGGGAGGCGCCAAGTTGATCAAGACCATGTCCTACGTCTCCACTAAACTCCATCGGCAGTACGCCTGCATCCAATTGAGGGCTGGAATCATTTTCAAAATTTAGATCTAACCCTCCGTCCTTCATTTGATGCACTACATCCTGGTTTTCACTCAGGTTTCCCTCCTGCTGCTGCTGTCGCTGCTGCTGCCTTTGTGTTTCCTCTTCTTGCAGTTTTCCAATGCGGCTTTGGTAGTCCGGGTGGAGTTGTCTTTGTAGGATTTTCCGGATTTTGCTTGGCCGGTTCGCCGCCGCATGTTGAAGAGAGTCAGCAGTTTCAAACTTGTTCCTCTTGATTTTGGCCTCGTATTTTTCTTGCTGTTTCTGTTCTTCACTCGGCCGCACGGTGGAAAGGGAACATCGTAGGATTTTATTTGTTAAAATGAAGAACTTGGCATTTAGGCTGAGGTCTTGACAAAATAAATCTTTTGCGCTCAAGTCTTCGTTGATTTCATGTCTTAAAGTCGCAGGGATTTGCTCGCGAGCGTAATTCAAATACTCCAGAATCGCCCCATGTTGATTGTAGGCATAGAGCCTAGAAGAGAGAGATGAACTATACATTGTAAGGGGTGAAAGGGTCCTGGCGGGTTGAGATGGGGATGGAGGATGAAGGGGCCGAACGCTCATATGGGTAGAGGAGTGGGGTTTTTTTCATGGCGACCAAAGGGGGAGCGTGCCTACTTGGTAGGAGCTCAGCGTGGGCCACCTACTTGGTAGGGGAAAGCAAAGAACAAAAGATAGCTTTAGGCGGCAGGGCTTCATGGTCGCTCGAGTGGCTTCCTACTTGGTAGGGTGATGCCTTTAGAGGCAAAAAAACAGGAAAAAATCAGACCATTCCCTCTCAACTCAAGTACAGAAGGACTAAGCGAAGGCAAAGAGGCTTCCTTGCCCGAGTTCACCCTGATAGATGTCTGTTTTATTTTTATGCGACTTAGTATGAGGCATGCTTGATGTTCCCTTGTGTTGGTCCCTTGTGTTCATTGAAGTATTTGCTGTTGTATTTTTATTTTTCATTTTTATTGTTCTTGTCTGCGATTTATTTTTCTTTACTTTTGTTTTTTACGGCGACGCTAGCTTACTATCTTAATCAGTGTGCTGGGATAGAGATATATTTTTTTGAATCAATTGCGATGCAGGTAAAGAAACTCAAACTTAACTCGAACTAGTCATCGTTACCGTTTACTTGTCCTACTTACTTACTTAAAATTATTTTTTCAATAAAACAATATTAGAGTAGCTGCTGTAAAATGAAAGCAAAAAATTAATATCAAATTCAATAATCTCCATAATTACTCTTAAATTCAATAATCTCCATAATTACTCTTACCATATTTACTTTTACACGAGAAACCGTTTGTCGCCTTGATGTTTTAGTTGATCACATGCAGGTGATGAAAGCTGCGGTCACTCCACTTGTTGAACGTGCGTAGCCCCGGCCACAGCATGCTAGCCCCCACGGTTCTCGGGTAGAAACTCGTGTTACTGTCCCCCAGCGGGTAAACGAATCCCTTCAACTCCGCATCCGGAAAATCGAGTCCGCTGCAGCCTGGATGGTCTGGGTAGAACAGGTCGGTCCTGGTGTTGGTGTAGAACCTTTCACCGAGTCGCTCCGGGTGTACTTTCACCGAGCTCCACATTTCCAGTCTTTCCGTTCTCGAGTGCCCGATGATGAAAGGGATCGTGGGGTCCAGGTGCGTGGTCATCAGCTTGACGTGCGCGTGTGAGAAACTGACTTCAGGGCGCGCTGTCGGGTCGAGGAAGGGGTGGACCTCTTGTTCCTCTAGTTCTTCGTCGATATCTTGCGGCCAGCAGATTTCGAGGTTTGGGTTATGTGGTTTTCTTGCTAGGACTTGTCTGATCTGGCTGTTGACTAAGTCCGTGTAGGGGAACATGATCGGCGTAACCCCATTTACTGCTACACTTAGTGCCCCTAGCCACATCAGTAGTCGCGCTTGTCCTCCGGCGAGTCTAGTACTTTCATGTAGGTCTCCTCCCGTCCATTTCGCGGAGAACGAGAGTGACGACAGGAAACTCATATCTAACCATGGGTACGCCATCTTCAATTCCTCCACCCCATGTCCAAAAGTCAGCTCCCTCGCCATCCTCAAAGCGTTGGTCAAAATTACATCACAGGCTTCTCCGACTAAATCGAGTGCGAGGCAGGCGAGACTACTCATCGAGGGGCTTAACTTATGCGTTGTAACTTCTGGCGTGTAAGACATGAACTCCCTGGACCTTCTAATCGAGCTTCCCATCAAGTTACTCTGCTCCTTTACCGCCGTGATGTCCTTCATGTTCTCGTGGAAAAACGCCGCTGCTACCTTCTTCAGGACGCCACACCACAAGAAGACCATGTGGTCAAAGGGTAGCACCAGCAAGGTCGACTTCAACTTCAAGTAGTTGGTCATGCTGCTCCGCAACCCAACAGGTTGAAGTCGATCACGCGGGCGAGAATCCGGCCGGTGGCGTTCGTGGGTTCGTTGGTTCCGAAGGTCCGGAAAAAGAAATGCGACGCTGGCACCATCTTGTAGGGGGGGATTTCGTTGTTGAGGAACTTCAGCAAGCGGTGGCCTGCTTCCTTGTCCATCCGTTGGTACATACTGCCCTTGATTCCGTACGCTTCATCCATCGGCAGGTAGCTCAGGATAACGCCCCACACGTCATCCGGGAAGTCCACTTGCTTCTTTTTCGTCTCGTCATTGTCGTTTTCCTCTTCCTCATTTAAGTTGCGGTTAAACGGCCCCGGGACGTCATGCACTTCAGCCTCATCATCAACACGTACACCCACTTCTTGGTCAGCGTCGGCGGCAACTCCATGTAGCTGCTCCTGCAGTTCCTCCACGCCTTCGTTTGTTTCCGCATTCTCCATTTGCTCATCTTCACGTTCGTCCCCTCCCACGGGGTTTTCATCGGGCTCATCCACCAAGATTTCGTCCTCGTGTTCAGCTTCCTCGCCAAAATCCATTACTGGCATGTCCCCATCCACATCTGCATTTTCTTGATTTACCGCAGCGGCAAGCTCTGGCGCCTGCTGTTCACCTGGTGTCGCGTTTTCTTCACCAGTGGTACTAGCGCCTGTAGTAGTTGGGATGGGGATTTCATTGCCGTTTTCCAGGGCCTCTGGCGAGTATCCCTTCTGCAGCAGGCGCATGCGCAGTTCGTGTGGCACTGGGAATTGCGTGCGCTGCAGCTGGTTGAACCGGAATTCTACAGGATGAGACCTTTCTTGTTCACGCAGGGTTCTGCTCATTCCAAACTCCTGCGGTTGCGAGTTAATCGCTGCCCACATCGGGTTCGGGGTCAGCCTCACGTGTCCTGCTCCAAGAAAACCAGCACGCGGACGGAGGACAGGGGGAGGAGCCGTTGCCTTGAACATGCGAGTAGTAGCTGTGCGAAGGCCTTCTTCATCATTGTCGGATACTGCCGCCATCACGTCACTAAGCGGTAGCCCCTGCCGATGTCCTGACATGTGTGATTTGGGTTGAGCATACTTAGCCACCGGGTGGCTGGCGTCTTGGTTTCTGAGTGCGGGGCTGTCAGTAGGTGGCGGCACTACTACAGGCGGCACCACAGAAGCAGCAGCGGTCAGTGGTGGTGGTGGTGCGCGTAGGAAGTGCGTGTTGCTGTTGCTGGACGACGAGGCCGCCCCTTGTGACAGCTGGTGAAGTGATGAAGAATGAATCGAACCAAACGGGGCTGCTTTTTGGAGGATTGAAGGCGTCGCCGTAGCGCCGGGGGTCCGCTGGGGTGGTCTGAGGTTCCGCGCCACCGGTGAAAAGTGTTGGCTACGGAAGGAGTTTACCGGGGAGGGGTTCGAGAAGGCCGTGTCTACTGGTCGCCACCGGTTAGACGAAGGCGAGGCCCCTTGTGATCGGTGGGAGCGTTCATGTCGCGGACTAGGATAGTCACGGCGCGACCTCGAATCGTGAGATCGGTTCGAGCGCTGGGCTGGGGAGTGGAATCTCGAGGGGTTCGCTTGCCGGGCACGCAGGCCCGCTTGTGCCACCGGTAGGAGGATTTGGTCGTAGGCCGCCGAGAAGTCATTGGCGGTATAGGCGGGTTGGCTAGCTGGCGGGTCCCCGATTGTAGCTAGCTGGGGCTCTTCTTTATTTTCTTTCTCATCAACATGTTGATGTTCCTTCTCTTCTCCTGCCTCGGCCACCGGCGACACCGCATCAAGTCGCATACCCGCAACACTTTATGCTAGCTGCTTTTCCGTTTTCG
>RXOD01006357.1:0-10582 GCA_005223375.1 Amoebophrya sp. AT5.2
GCCGGCGCTCAAGCAACGCTAATGAAGCCCGGGCTTGGCTGCAGCTTTAACTTCGTACTTTATAAGATTTAGACCTTACCCGAACTCCGAAGACACTCATTGATGAAAATAAAAAAAATCTGCCTCAAACAAGATTCATCAGTTGGCTTCTCAGCATTTTCCTTTGTTCTTGTGTGTAGCCTTAAATGTTGACTGCGGGAAACCCTTCCGGGAATTCCTTGCGGATGTCTACACCCTCACTACTATCACGGAGCCGGTATCAGAGAGAGTAGAAAAACCGCGCACAGCCTTTTTTCTCGTTCCTCATCTGATCCGGATTGAGTAGCTCTCGTCATCGATTGCGCAGGCATCGGTGGCGGTGTAAACTTCGGTTATAGGTGTTTGCTCCATCATCTCGCTATCGTTACATCTACGTCGCCTCACCATTGTTGTAGTTGTTGCTATGAGATGTCTACACCCTCACTAGTACTATCACGGAGCCCGTAGCCGTACTATGCGTATCAGCGGCGGGTGCCGAAATCGATCACCAAGCCGTAAGGTCCGCCGAAAAAGTGTAACAGACACAGAAAACGCCCAAAAATTGAAACACGCAAACACTTCTTCAAAACAGCCAGTATTAGTTGCTCTTGTTTAGATAGAATTTAAGGAGTAGTTGTTCGACGAGTTTTTGTTGTCCTCGCCGAAACGTGAGCTCTTTCGCTCCTCTCGTGGGTGTCTTGATTTCGTGGTGGTGATCGATGCTTGCAGAGCTTCCGTCAGAGCAATCGCTTGGGCTGCCTGGGGGGTATTTCAAGGGAAAATTATGGTCGGTTTTCTGCCTTCGCGACGTTCGTAGCTCATCGAGGGACATCAACGAATTGGGGTCCGCTTCCGTCATCCATACCCAACGAACAACAGAAAAAACTATTAATTGATTGGTCATTGATTGACTGATTGGTTAAGTGTGCAGATTTACCATCGAAATGCGAAAGACCTTCCGACGGCGAACAACACAGCATTATTTCTTTTTTTCAAGACGTAGTAGGTTAATCGGTTGAGTATCACTCACTGTCACAGGTTAAGGTTAACGTTACTGCTACCTGTTCGATGTTCTTGTTCACCGGGTAGTTGTTGTAGACCATCTTCACGAGGAGCATCGCAGATGAAAAGGGGAGATCTCGGCGGTATGATCGAGCCGTGCCCTGAACCCCGCGGCCTTCTTCTGCGGGGGAGGTCGGGGTTGGGGTTGGGGTTCCTCTTCCTTCTATTACACTGGTCGGACGCGGTCGCGCCGGTCGCCGGCTCTCCGACGTCCCCGAGTGTCGTGAGCGAGGACACGCTGGGCGAGGACACGCTGGCTCTGGCCAAGACGGTGGCGCAAAACGCGGCCGAGGAGGCCGCCAACGAGGTGCTGAACCGGGAGGTGACGCGGGTGCTGAACCAGAAAGTCCGCCAGGCCGAACGGGAGGGCAGAAAAATCGGAAAATTAGAGCTCGACCAGTTAGCGAAGGAAGCAGCCAACAAGGCCGCCCGGGAGGACCTCGCCGTGGACGCCGCCAAAGCCGCCGCTAAACGCGCCACCGAAGCCTTTCTAAAGCAGCAGTTATCCGGAAAAGGAGGAGTAAACAAGGAGGACTTGCAAGCGGTTTTCGATCTGGATCTCGGCAACGTGGATTCGAGCGAAGATCCAGATCGAACACAGCGGCCAGTTTCTTCGGACGATGTGGAGCAGAAGCGGCGCGAACGGAAGGAGCGCCGGGAGCGGTGGCCGACAACTTCAACCGCTGCAAGTGCAAGTGCAACCGCCGCGACGTTGGACGACGAGCTGTATCTGCAGGAGGTCGAGGACAATCTCAGCGAGCGCATGGACCAGGACGAGCGCGGGTTCGACGACGGCGAAACGGAGAGAACTTCTTCCTCGGAGATTTCAGCGTCCGAGAAAAAGACAATAGACGAACTTCGAACGCGGATTTTCGCGGTGAATGCGAAGAGTTTGAACCCGAGGTTTTTTCTTCCGGCGTACGGGTGTCGGGAGCCCTACTACAGAACCTTGGTTTCGATGTCCACGCTGCTCGCACTGACTGAAAACCGCACGAGCGCACTGACTGAAAACCGCACGAGCGGCACGCGACCGCTCGAGGCGTGGGTGCGTGGAATCGATCCAAGCGCTGGGGACCATGTTGCTCTCAATCTTCCGCGTGGCTCGCGCTCGGTGTCCGGGGCCTTGCGCGGGCTCCTGAAAAATGCCGCGCGAGGGACCACGTCGGAGATGGCATTTTTTGGGGACGAAAGCGAGCCGGAAGCGATGCAAAGGCAGAAAAACACACTTCGGGCGAAGGCGGAGATGATCCGTCGCCGGCAGAATTCGATGGAGCGTAATTCGGAAAAAATCGATGGCTCATTGAAAAAACGGATCCAAGACATGAAGACGCTACGGATGTTGCTCGAGGACGCGGTGAATCTGGAAGTGTGGGGCAGGGACCTGCAGCAGTGGGCAGAAGGACTTGAAGTTGAAGCTGTTGCTGATGTTGTAGATAACCTTCCCAAGCCCTTCTTGAGAGGACCGCTGACCTTGACGCAGAACGTGAAGCGCTTCCTCCTGCGCTACGCGCGCTCGTCCCGGTGCGTGGTGGTGAAGATGAAGAACCATCAGGAGATGAACGAAATCGAAAAAAACACAACATCTTCCCTCATCGTCGAACTGCGCGCTCATGCGGAGGGCTTTCTGCCGTTTGGTCACGAGACGGACTGGCAGGGGTGGCCGCTCTGTGCGCGCCTGTTCCAACGTGTGGTCATCGCCGGGGGGAATCGGCTGTTGGCTCTATCAAAAGAGAAAGTGGAAATACTAAAGCTGATGGCGAAGGTTCTCCCATTCGAGGTTACACCTTGAGCTATAATTCATCTTTCGCAGCATGATCTGTAGCAAAGGAAAGTGATAAAGTTAACCGAGTCCGGGTCCGGCGACTCTCTCTTTTATTGATGTCGTCGGTCATCTTGGTCTAGCGAGATCAAGGGACGAATCCCCACCGAGGGAGGGGCGGAGATGCTACCACGTCGTCCGGCTATTTTTGCGGTGGGTATCTCCGGATTACTCGCTATCGGCTTGATGCATAGGAATAGGATCCGACGGCTGACGTCCCTGTTTGTTATCCATCGGAGGCACCACCACCAGAAAAGACATCTGAGTGGTTGTTGGTGATTTTGCTAGAGATGCTACACCAGATGAATTTACTCAACCTCTAACGAGGACGTGGCGATTCTGGCGGAAGAGCTGCAGCGAGCGGCGGAAAACTCACACGCCGAGGTAGTGGAAAGATTCGATGTTGGGGACCGGGACGTGAAGAACACGACGTATTCGTACGGAGCAGCAGTGGCCGAGTTTCGAAACTCGTTGTACAAGACGGCCGCTGCCTTCGACGAGGCGTTTGTTGTCTCGTCGAAGGCAGCGGCTGCCTTCTCGAACCCCCCCACAGCTTCTCTCATTACACATTCTTATCTGGGCAACGAGTCAGGACTGACGCTACGTTATCACACGTTCAACGATACTTATCACTCGGAGCTACGGAGTGGTCACAACCTTGAGGAGTAATCGTCCCGGAAATCAGTTTTTACTTTTGCTGCACTGTATTCGGGCAATATTTGTAGTGCGTCGCTCCTGTTTGAGTTTCTCTCCCTTCTTGCTTTATCGGTTATTTGCTCCAGACAGACTTCGTCTTTCCCCGCCTCTTTCTCCAAGTGAATGCTCCTGAATAGCCGCATCACTTTTTGCAGCTTCCTGATGTGATGCTAGGTTTAGCCCGCCTCCACCCTCCAAACGGAGCCCAGCCAGGCTCGTGTCGTATGGGAAAGGCAAGCGCAAGCATGCAAAAGCAAAAGCCGGTGATCGGACGTTGGCCGTAGATAACCTCCCAAGGTTGGCTACTCGGATCCCCCGCCTCCAAATATAACGCGCCTTCGCGACGCTCGACGCGTCTGTACGGGAAGCGCTGCGGCTGAATGTCACGGGGGTGGCCCTGGAAGTTCTGAGTGGTCCAGACGACGTCGACGCCCACGTACAGGCGTTGCTCGCTGCTGTGATTTCGACGTTGCACGCCGGAGACATCGTCCTCGGGGTCGGTTCGGAATCGGAATCGGAGGAGGTGCCATCTAGTGACGGGGAACAAGAACAACCAGCGGAAGAAGTCAATGGGTTCGTGTACGTGAATGACAGTGCTGACAATCACAATCATGAATGCACGGCGAGTATTGAAAATGGCATGGAGGAAAGCCGGAAGGCAGGAGTTCTGCGGACGGTGGATAGTGCGTCCGCGGGGCTCCGGTACGTCTTCTCGCTCCTAATGGGGAACACCCAGATCGACGAGTTCTCGGGAAAAGAAGTGGAAAAATTAAAATTCGTGAATGAGTTGCGGGATGACGTGCTGCGAAACTGCAAAGAGGCAAAATTCCCGCCGGAGGTACTCTTACACATAGTGATAGTCGTTGTGTTGACTTTAGAAAGTAGAAGCCGATGCCGATGCTAAACTAGGTCACGAAAAATACGAATGCGAATACGCAGGTTCCCCAGCACGTGTACGAGTCTTTGCTCGAGAAGCTCCAATCGATAATCATATCATACGGAGCGACGTCGACCTGGGGACTCACAACTTCAAAAGCTCCTCGTCTTGAAACGCTAACCCATCACGAGTACGACGCTCTGGTTCAAGTGTTCGCAGCAAGTGTCGCATACAGTGTTCGGATAACCAGTTCCGACACTAAGGAGTACGTCGACCGGTTGCGCGCCCCATATGAAAGACCACGACCAGGACCAGGTGGTAAAGTATTTAAGTAGCCAACGCACTCGAAGTAGAACTAGTTGTATAGGAGGACCAAGAACTAGCTAGGAGGCAACGGGGGCCCACCATATGTAGTGGGTGCGCTGTGGCGCGTTTCAGAGATGCGGCATTCGATGGAGACTGGGGGCCGGCTCGACGTGAACCGTTCGAGGAGGGACAGGAATTTCGCCGGAAGGGGCCACTAGCGGTGTAGGTCCGCTAGTAGGCGGAGAGAGAACGCGGCTAGCGGATGAGCGCCGCGTTCTCTTCCCGCCCTCTCGCAAACTTCTTGCCAGGACATTGTTAACTTCTTGCCAGGATATCGCCCGAATTTTCAACACAACCATACCATTTTCGTACGCGTACCCTATCGCTACTATAGCCAAAAATCCCACCTGGTCTAGAAGATTCGCGCCCGTTCATACCTGAGGAACAAAAGGCCGCGACAAGCAAGAGGACTTGCTTCCGTTGCTAACGGCCGGGAACGGGGTTGAGGAGCTGAAAGCGCTGGCCTTCGGCTTCGAAGGGGAGCTGCGGAAGTTGGCGGGGAGAAACGACCCCTTCGACGACGCGCGGGCGGCGGACGGTACGAACTACGCGGTGGGGCTGGGGGCATTCATTAAGCAAGAACGTCATACTTGTTGTTCCCAATTTCGCTTTGGGCCGATTGCACTTGCAGCAGCCCATCAGTCAGATTAACTTGTTGAAGCGAGGATTGGGGCTTTGGGTGTAGTTAATGTCGGGTCTCGTATTTCCCTCGTGTGTTTGACAGACTAGAAGTGTTTCGCTTCGTCCGACGACGTAGGCGTGTAGTTGATGTCGGGTCTCGTATTTCCCTTGTGTATGTGAGTGACAGACTATTGATTCACTTCGTCCGACGACATAGGCTAGACGAACTACGCGGTAGGGCGGACGACGTAGCCCCACCGCGTACTTCGTACCGGCGCGCGCGGCGGACGGTACGAACTACGCGGTGGGGCTGGGGGCGTTCATTAAGCAAGAACATCATCACTTGTTGTTCCCAAAACCGATCGATCTCTCTCCTCGATGCAGGAGTGGCGAAAGCTGTAAAAAGCCGCGCGATAGCTATGGAGGTTGTAGTACAACATTTTCTAATAGGGATTGCTTCGCTTTAGGGATCGATTGCACTTGCACCAGCAGCCCATCAGGCACTTTAACTTGTTGAAGCGACTGGGGCTTTCGGTGTTGATGTCGGGTCTTGTATTTCCCTTCGCGTATTTGACAGACTAGTGTTTGTGTTTCGTCCGACGACGTACTAGGCTATCCGATGGACACAGCACCACGAGCCGAGAGGGGGATGAGGCAGAGCCCAGAACCATAAATTGGGATCAAATTTTTCTTCGCCTGTAACTTCCCGACAGCGGAGCTGCTTTCCCCCACCAACGACGACGAGTTCACGGCGCGCCGGAAGCTTTTGCGCGGAGTTCGGACCA
Source organism: Amoebophrya sp. AT5.2 (assembly GCA_005223375.1). Classification (NCBI taxonomy): domain Eukaryota; class Dinophyceae; order Syndiniales; family Amoebophryaceae; genus Amoebophrya; species Amoebophrya sp. AT5.2. Next base: position 6,245 of record RXOD01006357.1, read on the forward strand.
TGCTGGAGCTCACCGCCACGCAGGAGACGAATTTGCAAACACAGTACAATTCCCTCTTCGACGCGAAGCGCAAGCTGGGGCGTTCGCTCACGAAAAACGTGAACAAGAAACACCGAAAGAAGTGGAACGAGCGAAACATCTTCGGTAGAAGAAGAAGGAAAGACAGCAGTAAGGAAGCGAGCGACGCGGTGGAAGCGGCAATACCAATTCCTACTGAAGTCCTCCGGTTCGACCGCACGCAGCCGGGACAGCGCCGCGCGAGCTGGGTGCAGTTGAAGACAAAGCCGTCCCTGTTGTATGACAATCCACCTCGCGGAGGCGAAGGCGGACAAGAGACATTAAGGCACTACCAGCTGCGACGACGAGCGACGCGATTTGCGAAGATCAAACCATTGATTACCATTGTTCGACAAACTCAAACACCACCGAAAACTATAACAAACATCCACAGCAGTAGCAGATTGGTCGCGTTCGTTGTACTAACTGTATTTAGTATCAAAATCAGCCTGGGTGGTCTGGCGGGGAGGGGCACCACCCACCGCAACCAGCACCGCGCTCGGCAGGGTCCATCGCCGATAGTCTTAGAAGCGGTCTGATGGGATGTCCATGTCCTCCTCCTCCCCGCGGTATGTACAACCAACTATAATCGCTCGAGTTGAAATCATCTTTGTCGCTCGCTCTTCGTCTGTAAAAGATCGGTCCTCCCCGCCAACCACCTCGGTTCGGACTGGCATTGAGGAGTCGCTGAGCCACTGGCGCGGGTCGAGCGCCCGCGTGTTATTGAAGTTAAACAAAAACTCGGAGCCCCGCCCCGCGCGTTCCAGCTATCTGGAGCGGATCTCCGGCACGCTCCGTGCGGGAAACGAACAGGTCGATACTATTCCTCTACTTCGGACGAGAAACGCAAACGAAGAAGGTCAACAGACGCAGTCTGTGGTCCTGTTTGGGACGATCCCGGCGAGTGAGGAGGAGGAGCTCGTTCGTGTTTTCGACCGGCTGGCGAAGTACCACGGGCTGTCGCTTTCCGAAAAATACCAAGTGCGCAAGCTCTACGAGGAACTGGTGTCGGAGGCCGCATCAGGACTGGCGGCGAAGGGGGCGCAGATGAAATTGGAAGGAAAGTCCGGAAGTACCAACGGTAAGGGTAAGCCCTCTTACGGCAGATTCACGTACGCGTTCGGGACCACGACCTCGACTTCTACCACGACGAGCACGAACAGCCTCGTGGAAGATGTTGAAGGGGAGGAAGAACTTGCTCGATATGAGCAGGAGGCCTGGGCGGCCCTGGAGCGCTTCTGGGACGACGACGAGATGGAGGACGACGATCTCGATGACGACGCCGAGGTCGAAGAAGATCGTCCGCTAGTGCCCTTGGAACCACAGCCCAGCTGCCCCGCGTTCGGCTGGGACCCGGCGGCAGCTGCTGTGGTTGCCAGAATAAAGGATTTGCTGGGTGATCGCTGTCAGGGAAGCGTCGGAGGAGATGAGCAACTCGCCCGGAAAACTCGGAACTTGGAAAGCGACCGCGCAGCGACCGCAGAGGACGACTCTTTTCATCGGTCTCATAACAACTCCGCATTGGAAAATACAAGCTCTAGGAGCGACGCGGACGCAAGCAGTGGAGAAGATGACGACGACGGAGTGCACCAAGCTTTGCCGCCACCCCACGCGCCCAGACTGCACGAGCTGGCCCGGGAGGTGGCTTCCTACCTCCAAACCAAGGCGCACGGGCAGCTGGCAGAGGAGAAGGATTTGCAATACCCCTCGCTGTTGCACAACCTGGAAGACTACGTGCGGTACTTCGTCCCCAACCTAGAGCGCGACTACCTCCTAAACAAGCTCCGGCTCGGGCTCCGATTGGGCTTGCGGACGGCGGACGAGAGACACAAAAACGTGAAATTCCGAAACGATGAAGAGGAAGGGGAAGGCGACGGAATGTCGGCGAAAAGTGCGAATGCGGACGCGCTGAGCCCGCTAGAGCAGTTCCTGTTTGGTCCCGAAGGTGAGATAACGACCGATAGTGGAGGACTTGTCCCCCCGGGCGCGCGACTGCGCAGATTTCTCGACAAGTGGGAGGAAAATATGACGGGTAACGAAGAAAAAGAAAATCAAGGCGATGCTGGTGGGGACAAGGATGGTGAAAAGATGATGGTGGTGGACGTGGAGAAGGTGAACGGCACAAACACAACAGCGGCGAACATCACAAGTGGAACAAAAGAAGAGCTCGTCTACTTCCTGCAATTGCAACCCAACCTCGTCAAGCGGTTTCTGAAAAGGAACGGCGGCCGCAAATACATCGCCAAAGCAGTGTGTGACAGGTACCTATACTCTTGAGACTATGTAGTTACGAAGTTGTACTTGAAGAGTGTGAGTCGCACGATCATAAGTGATTTTTGTTCATCGTACGCGCAAGTAAGCTAAACTCCAATCGATCACTACAGCTTGCTCCGGATAGTCTGGTGGCAGCAGAACCGAGCTAGCTCATCAAGCAGTCGGCCTCATCGCGCACCAGGACGCAACTCTTTCACGAGTGACATGCTTGCGTTTTTCTGTTCCGCGCCAACTTCTCGTCCGGGACCCCCCTCTACTTCCGACCAAGACTACGTCGACGACCAGGAGTTCGTGCGGCGCTTGATAATAGCCACGGGTCCACCTTCCAGTGACGGTGTCAATGAAACTGCGAGTGATCATCTCATCCTAGAGGACGGGAAGGAAAACAATAAGGGCCGCGTGGTCCCCGAAGTAGAAAACGTAGGGCTTGATGTTCCGAGCCAGCTCCAGGAGCGGGTTGAGGGAGGCTATTATAACAAAAATGATCCGGCGGAAGAACAACAAGTAAACAACAAGTATTACAGCCACGATGTGCCGGCGATCTACAAGAACCAGCACAGCATCGAGCACCTGATCGCGATCGCCGCGGTTTCCATCGCCGCCCGCGAGCGCAGCTACGCGAAGGTGAAAAGTAGGGATCTGGAGCTCACCGAAGTTAGCGAAGAGAAAGAGTTGCTCGACGAAGAGTTGTTCGACGGTCACAACGCTACTAGTACTACGTCGAGTGCTGTAGTTCCTACTCCCTCTCGCGAGCAGGAGTCCGGGGACAAGGCTTCTTGGTACCAGTACGTGAACCTGCACTACCACCCCACATTCGCCGGAATACATCGAAGCGGCCTAAGAAACCCCGAAAATTTTTTCAAGGTTTCTAAGTTCTTTTTCGAAGGCCGCGAAGCTTTTGAGGCGGCGCGGGCGAAGAACGAAAAAAAACTGGCGGCGGAGAGGGAAAAGATGAACGCGTCCGAGGAGCAACAGGCTTCGTCCGGGCTGCTGGCTCGCATTTTCAGCTCGATGTGGTACGACGCGCCGGCCCCCGCGACTGTGACGTCCTTCTACGACAAACTCGGCTACGAATGCGACCCGAAAGAGGAAGGAGGTGTTGTAGGAGCAAGTGCGGAATTCATAGAACAAGAGCGGGGTGACGGTGAGGGTGTTCGTAGTTCTCCACCAGTCACGAGGTGCGGCTGGGGGCGCGGCGGCGTGGCGCAGAGGCGGTCGGCCGGGGCCGCCGCACAGAGCCTCGAGTCAGTGGCGAAACTGCTCACCCACAAGCGGAAGCTCCAGAAGGCGTTTGACGAGCATTTCGAAGGACAGGTGTCGGGGGTGGCCGGCGGCGGGGTCGTGGGGAATCGAATGCGGCTCAGCCCGCGCTACATGCTCCTCATGCCGGTCACCTCAGCGTACGCAAAGTGATGTATTGAAATTGATTGTTGTTCGCAGAAATAATTTATTGCACCTTCATCAGTACTAAGTACTGCAACGAATTGATTCTGTGGTCATCGACTGATTATGAGCGCTATCTTCACGTTGATCTTTTCATTCTTGCACAATAGGCACCACCGATGAGCGAGAACGGGCACGACGAGCTATTTTTAAATTATTGTAGCCATTGTATCTTCAGCAGCACCGCCACTGGCTGGCGTGCATGTGCTGGTCTTTGATGTACTTTTACCGTCTATCAAATGTTCGCTTCGTAGAAGCACACGACACTTTCACGACTTTCGCGCAGCTTGATTCTTTCAGTTTCTTACCAACAAGTACAGATGTACTTAACTTTCGCGGACACGCTCGAACGAGCCGATGCGACAGACACACAGGGCAGCCTAACCCTAATGACTTGTACTTTATTGTGAGCTTCATGTCGAACTCTCGCTGTCACTGTGCTGTCCGCGTTCTCAAGTTCAACTAGATTTTTGCAAACACCTTGACCGTCCGAAGAAATTTGAACCTGTTGCACCACCTTGCACGCCAACATTTTGCTTCGTAATACTAGCAAGGGGGATGGAA
>RXOD01006358.1:0-10579 GCA_005223375.1 Amoebophrya sp. AT5.2
CTTGCCGCTGAGAATCCCCATCACCGTGGTGGAGGCCACCGTCGGGAACTTCGTGCTGGACTTCCGCGCGGAGGACGCAGCAGAGGACGCCGAACTCCCGGCGTCGGCTCCTTCTTTAGCCTCGCCGGCGGTGCCGTGGTCCTGAGGAGTACCGATAGCAGACGTGTTTGCGCCTCCTGGCACGCTCGCACCAGCACTCAACATCCCGATGTGGTAATCGCCGGCGCCACCGGTGTCCACGCCATCCTTGGGCCCCAAAACCCACTCGCGCTCTCCGATCCAGCGCGAATCCACCGGCTTCAGCACCAGCGGCTTCTTCACGATCGTCATCTCGTTCCTGGATGTTCGCAGGTGCGACTTGATCTCCATCAGCCCTTTCTCCGCCAGTGTCTCCCTCTTCTTCGCCTCCGACTCGGCGTTCTTCTCCTTCGACTGCTCCTCTTCCGCCGTTCTCTCTCTCTTCCTCTTCAAACTCAAAATGCGTTGTTTCTCCAAATCCGCTCCGTCGTGCACCACGTTCCGCTCTGCCTGCAGCGTCGGGTTTACGCCTTCGTCCAGGTGCTTCATGTACAACTTGAAGATCTGTTTCTTCGTCTTTTCCACGGCCTTCCGCTTCAGATCCAAAACGTGTAGCTCCCTCTGTACGGCCTTCACGCGTTGCGTCTTCCGCAGCGTTTTCTGGAAGTGTTCGATCACTTCGTGCTGGATCTTCTTGGACAGCGCTGCGCCGCGGTGCAGGTATGCGAAATTCGTGTCCGTGACCTCGTTCCGCAATTGCGCCCTCAAGGCCGCGTCGCGCAGGTACGTCAGCCGGATGCCCGCCGCGTCCGGCAGTTCGAAGAACCGATGCTTGATGCTGGCTTTCAGAAGCCGCTCGGCGTACACGTCGCGCCCGAACTGCTTCTCGAGCGCCGCACGGTCGATCTTGTACGTGCGGCGAGCGAAGTCCTCGGCCGTGAGAGGCGCGTAGGGCGCGGATAAATTGCCCAGGGTCGAGCCGCTCCGCAGCGCCAGGTGGCCGAGGGCCTGCGAGAGGACCGTGCTGCGACCGGTTGTACCTTGCTGGAGGTCGTGCGCGATCGCCGCGGCCACAGACAGGGGAAGGCCGCGACCGATAGTGCTATCTTCGCCGGCGGCGCCCTCCTCGAGGGCCCTTGCGCCAGCGTCGCCCACCGTCTCGCGGCTGTCGCGCTGTTGAGCGCGAAGGCTTTTCTTGATCGCGACGACGTCCATGGAAAGTTCCCCGGCCAGCCCCGGGACCCCCGGCGCAGCCGAAACACCGCCCCCGAGAACAGCCCCGTCAGTCCCTGGCGCCCAACCGGAAGCGTCGGAGAAGTCCTGGCCGAAGTCGCTTTTGCCGAAGAAGGCGCACAGCTCCTTCCACGACACCTTCCCGCGGAACTTCTCGGTGACATACTGCCTCTCGCTGCGCTCCCAGCTGCTCTCCCGGACGCGCTCGAACAGTTTCCGCATGTGGTACGACGCATCTTCCGCCTCCTCCTTGACCTTTGCCGTGGCAGTACTCTCGCTGCCGTACTCCGAGGTCGCGGCCGTGCCAGTCGTGCTTTCGCCTCCGTCCCTGGCGCCACTGGCACTCCCCGCGCCACTCCTGCTGCTCGCGAGAGCCGCCTTGCCCCTGCTGTCCACCTCCTCCTTCTCGGCTTTCAGCAACTCCTCGTCGTGCATCTTCTCCTCGTCGTTGATGGCCTGTTCCGCTTGGGTGACGACCCGTAACCCGAGCTGGGCGCCACGCTCCTGGATGGCCTTCATCAACGGCGTGTGCAGCGGCCGGTTGTCCGTATAGTCGAGCAGGGGCAGGAAGTACGGCGGAATTTTACCCTTGCCTTCGAATCCGTACCCTCCGAGACCGAGCAGAGTTGCAAAGCCGTTTGAGGACCCTTCCAGCGGAACCTGGCCACGTTTGTGTTTGTGGTTGGTGCGCAGCAGGCTGTTGTGGCGCCAGGCCGGCAGGAGGGTTCTCTGCAGCACGAACTCAACCATGCTTTGCAGCGTTTTTTCGTCTAACGGCGGCAGCGTTGCGCGCGAAAGGAGAATGGAAGTGGCACCAGCGTCCGCGCTGCCTGCATCCGGTGCGCTGGCAGCCGCGTGGGCCTCCAGGATCTTCTCCCGCATGGTTTCCGCGCACTCGGCAATGGTTTTGTTCTCGATCCCGATGAGGAAGTTCAGATCCATGCTTCCCATCCCCAGACCCGACGAGCCCATCCCGATGCCGAGACCGCCCAAGCTGCCGCCGGCAGCCGCGTTCGCCAGGTCCCCTTCGCGCTCCTTTAGTTCCGCCTTGATTTCCTTCCCGATCTCCTCTTCCACGACTTCCGCGTCCTCCTTCAGCTTCTCCAGGATCGGTTTGCCGATCTTCTCCTTCGCGAAGAACCAGTCTGCACGACTCCCGTGCGGGTCCGCGCGATAGTCCATCGCGTCCCTTCTGCGCTGCTCTTTCACCTTCGCGGGGTCGTTCTTCTTCACGAGCGACTGCTTTTCGTCGAGCGGTTTCCAGTCCCAAACCTGCTGTTCCCAACGGTCAAACGCGATCAGTTTCAACGGGTGGTACACGATCACCTTGGTCTTGTCGTGGCTGTCGTCGCGAACCGTGATGGCGGAAGAGCCGTGCAACGAAGCGTGGTGCAGGTTGGGGTCGCCAAACTTCACGGCATTCACCCTCAGCTTTTGGTCCATTGGGCTGGTTGCAGGGAAGGGAGCAGCTGTAGCTTCAGGCATGAAGAGAAAATTCTTGTTGCTACCCGCGGCCGAACTAGCTTCCTCTTTCTTTTGACGACGATGAACCGGATCGCTATAAAGGACGAGGTCCACTAGTTGGCGCTGCCGCTGCGTCGGGAAGAACCACGGGTCATCGCTGGTTTCGTACGGCTCTAGCTGTTTCTCGATCGTGCTCCGGAGGTGCCCGAACATTCGCGCGTCGCGCAGGTTTTTATCCTGTTTCTCCAGCACTTCTGCGGAAGGTTCCGCCTTCCCACGACCCTCAGACGACGACGGACCAAATGCCAGGCTGTCGACGCTCGACGCGGACAGCGAGCACGTTTCTCCGCGCTCGCCGTAGAATAACGCGGCCCCCGCCCCGGACCCGGTCCCCGCCGCGGAACCGCCATCCGTACTCTCCCGCGGCGACTGCGCCCCCTTTATCGGCGTCACCGGCACCGAGCCGGCGGCCCCCTCCTTCCCGGCGGCTCCTGCGTCCTCCGACGAGCTCTCTTCCTCGCCGCTGGTGAGCAGGTCGTTGAGTTCAACGATCTTCTCCCCCGCGCACCATTCCAACAGCTTGATGCGCATTCTCCGCAGACCCTCCCTTTTCCCCATGATGCTCGCCTTGCCGGTGCGGTCCGCCCCCATCCGCTCGAACACCTCGCACATCAGCCGCTCGTCGTCGATCTCCAGCAGGTGCGGATCCAAAAACGAGTTGTGCCCGTTGTGGGAGATCCCCGCCATCTCCGGCTTACTTTGAATCAGCGTGTCGGGGTTCTGCAAATGCGCCAAAATCTCCTTGATTCGCCCCTTTGCGGCCAGCCGCTCCGCCTCGATGAAGGCCGCGCGCCGCGTCTTCGTTCGCCCCTTGATTTGGTACATGTGCTCCCAGGTGTTGTCCTCCCCCTCGTCGAACTCGTGCAGGTTGCGCCCCAGCCGCCCCCGCAGCTTCTTCTTTTCCTTGTGCTGTTTCACGTCCTGTTTCGCGTGCCGCTTCTCGTCCTTCTTCTTCACGATTTCCTCCTGCGAGTCCGCGGCCGCCTCCTTCATTTTCTTCAGCTGGTCCCGCCCCATGGACTTGTTCTGCCCCACCATCTTCGAGCCCTGCACGCCAAAACTTTGCGAGAACATGCTGTCCACGGACTTGCTGCCGTACCCCATCGAGTTACTCCCGGACGCAATCAGCGGGAAGGGCCCCGCGTCCGTGCTGCTCAGGCTCGCGATCGACCGGGCCATCGCCAGCTCCGCGGCCATCATCGCCCTTTGTTCCTCCTTCTCCGCGCGCGTGCCCAGCGCGTGCACGTCCGCGTTCTGCAATAAACTCTCCGCGCCCGACTTCGAGCTGCTCAGCTGGCCCATCACGAACTCCCCGCTCACGTCCGAGCGTAGCCCGGCGCGCAGGATCCTATCCAAAAACCAGTCGCTCTCCAGGACGCGCATCAGGTTCCGCCGGATGCAGTCCTCGTAGGAGGAGTGGCGCGGCCGGTTCAGCACCTTCGCCGCCTGGCCCTCCTCCTTGTCCAAATCGCTGGGCCGCAGGATCGCCGCGGCCGCCTTGTGGGTTGCGGACGCATTAGACACGTTGTCGTCGGACGACAGCAAACCCCGCGCGACCGACTGCTCCGCCGCGATTTCTTTTTCGGTGAACACAACCTCGGACCGGAACTTCTTGAAAAAACGAAAACCCTCGGGGTCGAAATGCCCGTACAGTAAATTCGTCTGGTTCTTGAAGCTGAGCAGGTGCCGCCAGACGCGCAGCAGCTCGAAGCCCTTGAAGCCGATCATCTTGCAGCCAAAAATGAACTCCGTCCACGTGATGTGCCCCTTGCCCGTCTGGTCCAGGAACTCGCGCCACGCCGCCGCGGTCGTGTTTTCGCGCGCGCACTGCCGGAGCACCACGAAAAACTTCAGCACCGCGGAGCCGTGCTCGGCCTCCTCGCGGGACGAGCCCGACCGGTTCTTCTTCATGAACGCGAGGAAGAACACCAGGTCGGGCAGCTGGATGCCGTTGTTGTTCAGGTGCAGCATCGAGAACAGCTTCAGCGCGTGCGGCTTCCGCAACTGCAGCCGCGTCACCAGCACCTGCACGAACACGTTCCGCTGCACGTAGTGGTCGGGCAGGTTCGGCACGTCCTTCACCTCGAACCGCAGGCAGGAGGGCACCTGCGCCTGCAACAAGTCCGTCCAGAACCGCAGCAGGCTCGTCCAGGTGGAGCCGTACTCGATCAGGATGCAGTCGTGGAACTGCATCAGCAGGCTCATCTCTCGCGGCGCCACCCTGCGGAAGCCGAAATTCGACAATTCGTCGTTCGTCAAATGCTGCACGATGGCGCCCACCTGCAGCGCCGACGCGCCGACCACGGAACAGAGCTGCTTCATCTCGCGCATGCGGATGATGGAGACCGGCTCCTGGTTGGCGAGCTGGTTGCGCATGTCGCGGAACGCCTTGTACCAGGAGCCGTACTTCTCCTCCACGATCGTGTTCAGCACGTCCCACTGTTCGGCCGGCGCGATCGAGATGTAGCTGTTCTTGTAGGTCGCCGGGTCCAGCTTGTACAGATGGACGAAGTGGCCCTGGCGCCCCCGCCGCCAGATGAAGATGCGCGGCATCTCCTGCAGGAAGCCGCCGAGGCCGAAGCCCTCGGCGCGCTCCTCGAGCTCGCCCAGCACGTCCACCGCGGACAGGTGGCTGAACTTCTTCTTGTTCAGCACCTTCTCCGCGTTCGGCCCGCGGCCCAGGTAGATGTCGTGGAACACCCGCTTCCACTTCCGGTTCAGCGCGGGGATGTGGTCCGTCCCGTAGTTTAAACGGACTTTTTTGTTCAGCGCGATCCGCTCCTCCTTCTTCATGTGCAGGTAGGTCAGCGTCGCGACGTCGCCGAACATCATGCGGTTCTTCGAGCCGCTACCAAGCTTCTCGGTGTTAGATAACGGCGCCTGCTCCATGATCTTTTTATTCAATAACTCGGGCTCCATCTCCTCCAAAGTGCCGAAGTCGTCCAGCCAGGTGAGGTTCTCGATGTGGATCTGTCCGTTCGAGTACTCTTGTAAAATCGCAAGCGTGATCATGGCGGTGGGTTCGTCCAACAGCAGCTCCTCCTGCACGAAGGCCACCCAGCTCTCCAGCGTGAAGCTGCGCTTGTTGTGGTACATCTGCAGCGCGTTGCGGCACAAACCGTACTTCTTCCGTAACGCGTCGCGCACCCCCAGCAGCACGCAGGTCTCCTCCGGCGCCCATTCCGCCACGGAAACGGTGTTCTCCCACTCCTCCAGCTCCAGCGCCTCCTTCACGTCCTTCACGGTGTACAAAAAACCAAACCGGTTCGCGATCTGGTGGATGAACTCGCCGATGTAGAGGTAGCGCTTGATCCCGGTCACCACCGAGACCGCCCGGCCCTGCGCGATGTCGCCCTCGGGGTCCTGCGAGATCACCAGCGAATCCTCGTCCGCGCCAGAAAGCTGCCACGTGGACCCCAAATCCTGCTTCGGGCCGGGCGGTCGCCCCGGCTGGTTCTTGCTGAACACCTTGGCCGCCGCGCCGATCCGCCCCGCCTGCCGGTTCAGCAGCGAGCGGCCCTTTCTGCTGCCCAGCGCCATGAACGACTTGCTGGCGGTACTCAGCTCCTCCTCCTGGTACGCGCGGAAGATGTCCAGGTAGTTCAACCCCAAAACGCCTTCCAGCCAGCTGCGGACCGAGCCGCCGTACTGCGCCTCCAGCTGCTCCCGCAGGTCGTTCAGAATCGGCGCCTCCCGGTCCCGCCGGAACAGAGGCGCGCGCAGGCCGGTGACCCAGAGCGCGTTCTGCCGTTTCTGCATGGACTGGCGGAACTTCTGGTCCTGCATGTTGATCAAAAACTCCCGCGCCTGGTACCGCGCGTCCTTCAGGTTGACCGCGCCTTTTTTCAGTTCCTGCATCTTCGTGCTGCCGCCGCTGCCGATGGGTGGCGCCGTGGTCTGGATCTTCGCCAGCGTCGCGTTGATGTCCGTGAAGGTGTCGTCCCCGCCCGCCCCGAGCGCGGCCTGCTCGGTGCGCACGCGCGGCACCTTCGTGCGGTCGAACGTGTGCTGAAACGGAATCTTCGCGAGAAACGCCGTCGTGGTCGCATGCCCCTTCAGTTCCTTTAAATTTTTAAAGCGCGACACGTCCCGCCACGTCGGGTTGTTCTCCCGCCCCATGCTCTTGCCGCCGCCGTCCGCCGCGTGCACGCCCGCGATGCGGAAGTCGGTCGCAGAACTCGCCGTGTCCGTCGCGCGCGTCACCCCTCTCGCCGCGACGATGAACGACAAAGCGATCTTGGTGCGCATGGAGGCCACCTTCTTCTTCAGGCTCACCACCCCCGCGCCCGGGGGCGACAGCGTGTCCGCCCATCTATCGAACAACTCGCCTACGTGCCGGATCACCTGCATGCGCTTCCCGTACTGCGGCATCTCGTGCAGACGAAAGAACTCCATCGTGTAGAACATCTTCCACAGCCTGCGCAGGTTCTCCTCCGTGTACGCGTAGTGCCGTTTCTTCATCCAAGAGTCCACCTCAATCATCTCTTTCGGTGTTAACGGGTCGCGGAGCCACTCCGGCAGCTCGTACATGGGCGTCTTGTTGTCCACCACCACCTCAGCGTACTGTTGTTTCCAGCTCATGGACCGCATCACGCTGGCGCCCACGGACACCTGCAGGTTGCTGGTGGACTTCTGCATCGTGTACGCGTTCATCGCCCTTGACTTCTCCAGGCCGGTGGCGCCCTTCTCCAGCTTCGCGTTCACCTGCTCGGCCTGCGTCGGGGCCTCGCCGCTCATGGACTTCAGGCCCATGGACTTCTCGCCGGGCATGAAGAGAAAAGGCGGGGAACTTGTTGTTCCGTTGTAGTTGTCAGAAGGAGAAGCTTCCTCGGTTGTGGACATTGCCGCCTCTTTTTCCTCGTTGTCGACGCAGGGATATACCAACGTGGGGAACAGAGAAATGCGGGACGCGAGCGCGGAAATCTGCGCCTCACGGGCCCGGGAAATTGCTGCGGCGTTCATCTTCACGGCCGACGCGACCGGGCCATAAGTCGCCTCGACGTCGTCGATCTCGTGCAGCTGGGAGTAAAAAAGCGCCTGCTCCAACTCAAGACCGCGGTCGTCGGAGACCCTGGTCTGCTCATGCCGTGCCGCGTTCGCTGCCGGGTCGTCGAAGATGCTGCTTGAGAAGATCTTTGGTTTGCTCTCGATCACATCGTCCACCGGCGAAGCACCGAGGGGGGAGGACGGAAGGCTGCCGATTTCGCTCCAGTCACGATCGAGCAAGCCCGCCATTCGGTTGCTGAAGTCTTCGAATGGAGAGGTGTACTTCGGCACGTCGGGCGGTCCGACCTCAGAGTCAATCATTTCGCGAGCCCCCGGCGTGAAGAATTCCAGGTCAAAGTGGTCGTCGGAAGTCGAGTCGCCAAGAAGTAGACTGCCGCTCTGGTGTTCGTCCTCGTTCTCCTCCTCGCCGTAGAAGAGCAGCTTTTTCGCAGCTCCCGCCGCGGCCGCGGTGCTGGCGTCGCTCTTCGGCGCAGCACCACTTGTTTCACCAGCAGCAGTAGCTGCCGATGTGTTAACGTCGCTGGCGCCGGACCGCTTCATGACTTCTCCGTCGACAACGGCGCTGGCAAGTTTGCTCTTCCTCGTTAGAGCCTGCTGCAGCGACTCGTTGGGCCCGGTAAGCGACGACTTTCTCCTGGTCCCGCCCGCGCCCTTCTGCAGGGATCTCGCTGCGTCTAGCGCCGCTTCCTCTCTTTTCCGCTCCTCTTCTTCCCGCAAAATGCGCGCCTCCTCCTGCTTTTGGAACGTCGCCTCATAGAGGCTCCCGTCGAAAGTGCGCATTATCTTGTCCACAAACTCGTTCTCGGACACGAGGAAGTCCGCGGTGAGGTGGTCGCGATCCAACTTCCAGCGCTGCCAGAACGCCGGGCCGTCGTCCTTCGTGAGTTTGATTCCGAGCCTGTCCTTTAGCGCAATTGCCTCCTGTTTGCGCTTTTTCTCTTCCTCCTCGGCGATTCTTTCCTCCTCGGCTTCACTGTCCATGGCCAGCAGCAGCTCCATTTCCTTCTTCTTCTCGTCGTGCTTCGCCAATAGCGCCTTCTGGGACCACTGCGATTTCTCGGACTTTTCCCTCGCCTTTCGCTCCTCCGCCGCCTTCTTCAGCAGGGCCTTTTTCTTCTTTTTCTTCTCGCGTCTCTCCTCGGGCGAGAGGTCCTCGTCGGAATCCGGCAGCACCCCCTCGTGCGTGTTCACGACGTGGCTGTCCTCGACCTCCTCGTCGCTGTGCTCCATTTGCGCCGGCATCGTGCCCCCCATCGCCAGCAGATCCGTGTTGCTCGCCCGGCGGTTCAGTTCGCGCCGCCGCCCGCTCAGATTCAGTAAGTCCGCCAGGGAGGCGCTCTCCAAAATTCCCCCCCGCGCCACCCGGTTCCGGGCCGCCTTCTCCCGGTTCTCGCGCCTGTCCCGGTGCCGTTTCTTTCGGTCCTCGAGCTTTTCCTTGTCGCGCGCCTTCTGCTTGGCCTTCTCCTCGGCTTCGCGCTTCTTCGCCGCGTACTCGCCGTCGGGAAGCACTTTGCCGGGGTGCATCTTCTCGATCTGATTCACGTAGTTCATGACGCGATTCTCCTCCAGCTGGTAGAAGCCCTTGTTGGACAGCGGCGTGGGGCCCTGCTGATCCTTCCCCGCAGCTCCCTTGTTCCCCTTTCCCGCACCCTTTCCTTTGCTGCCACCCGCACCATCCTTCGCGCCGCTCCCGTCGCCGGGGGAAGAATCTTTGTCTCCGTACAGGGCCTTGTCGCGGGCCTTCCGGTACTCCTCTGGCGCGATGTAATTGCGGATCTCCTCGTCGCGCATTTTGACCATGTCGTTGTCCGACGTGGTGAAACCCGCGAGCCAGGACGCGTGCTTCTTCTGCGCGGCTTGCGCGCTCGAAGAAGCAGAAGGCGCGTCGTCGTGGAACTTGTGGCTCGGCTCCTTCTTGAGTCCCTCCGTGACGTCAAAGTCGACCGCGTCCAGGACGGACTTCACGTAGGCAGCCCGGTTCAACGCCATCTCTTCGTCTTTCTTGATTGCGCGCGCCGTCATGCGGCGCAGCCAGCTCCGGAAGATGCGCTGCACTTCTACCACGGTCTGGAACTGCTCGATGACGGTGCGCGCGACGGTCTGCCGCTGCATCCCCAGCACGTGGTCGGAAGCCTCGCTGCGCGGCGTCGCGATGTCCTGGTCGTTGAAGTCGATCGTGGCCAGATTTTCCAGCACGGCCGCGGACTTGCCCGGCACCTCGATGGGGACGATTTCCGGCCGGTGCGGGTCGTCCAGCTTCATGTGCGAGTGGTGGTGCTGGTGGTGGTGGTCCTCTTCGTCGAGCTTCTCGAGACTACTATCGTCCTCGCCGTCCTCGCCACCCCCCGCTTCCCCGTAGAACTCGCGGCGCGACTTTTTCTTCTCGGCGGACTCGCCCTCCGCAGCCGCGCGGACCTTCACGTACACATACGTGAACTCGCCGCGCTCGCCCAACACCGGAACCCCGTCGTTGTCCTTCAGCATCTTCCGTACCAGCCGAAAACCCTCCGCCTTCGCCTGCTTCTGCACCGTGTTCGCGGGCGGGACGACGGTCGCGTTGGACAGCCGCTCCTGGATAGTCGTCCACTTCTGGAAGCCGTCCGCGCCGTTCCCATGCCGCTCCGTGTGCTTGATCAACGCGCCGTGAAACGAGGTTCTCGTCGAGAGCAGGTTGGACACCTTTTGCGCGAGCTCCTTCTTCAAGGGATCTTCTTCCGTCGTCCCAGCCTTTCCGTCCTCGTCCTTCTTCGCATCAGCTTGAGCCCCACCAGCAGCGCCAGGAGCGGCTGCCTGGCCT
>RXOD01006359.1:0-10572 GCA_005223375.1 Amoebophrya sp. AT5.2
CATTTTCATCTTCCGACCTGGATCTGGATCTCCTCCTTCACCTTCTTCTGGCGTAGTACGAACACCGGCAACGTTGTATCCGATGGCTGTCCATGTCGCGCATGTCGTGTCAATGTCAAGCATTCAATGCTTTCAAATCTCTACACGACGTTTCTATACATTCTAATTTCAAGTCTGTCGCTTCTCTACATGATGTCGGGTTCGCAAAATTCATCTACAGCAAGGAAGGGTCTGTGTTGAAGGATTTTGAATACATACGTGCGCCGTGGCGCTACAGCTACACCTCAAACACCGAGTAGTATCGATTCATTGACTAGTACGTCCCGCTCCGAAATTCAGAAAGCTGACAATTTCGTCCTTTTCCGCCTCCCCTAGGCTCCGACCGGGGAGTCCCCGTGGTAAGGTGCCTGTATCTGTCCCAGGTCTTCCGCCACTGAAGTTTGACAAAAACTGGTTTTCCAAACGTTTCACAGCAGGTCCTGCACTTGGACGCGGAGACGGCCCTGCGAAAAACTCTCCCGTACTGGACACCACCTCCACATCTGCGCCGGAAGCAGACCCAGTCCCAATCCGGGGTTGTTCGTCCCGACCCGCCGATACTATCCGCGGAGTATCAACTTCTCCTTCCCTTCGCATTGGGTGTGCTTCTGTCGACAGCACAAACCTCTCCAGCGACAGTACCTCTTTTGGCGCGAACAAGAGGTAGGCGTACTTGAGCGTTTCGGCCACGAAGAAGCTCTCCTGCGAGTCCAGTTTTTCCCCGGTCACCGTGTCCGACGCGGAAAAGCCGAACTCGACCTTCGCGTGCTTCACAAACGCGTCCACGATCTTCTTTCCGGCGGCCTGATAAGGGTTTTCCTTCTCCCCCTCCTTATGATCCCCCTCCCCTCCAGATACACCTCCGAAGTAGCGCAGGTAGTACAGGCTCTCCAGGGTTTCCGGGCGGAGAAGGTTCTTCCGCCCCGCCGGGTCCTGACGGACCGCGTCGAAGAGCAGTTCGTCTTTAGCAAAGTCAAAGTCCACGTACTCCGGGGCGAGGAAATAAGGGGGGTTCTCGGTGTACATCCGCACGCAGGTGTTTGCCAGCTGCCGCGCCAACAGCCGCCAGTGATTGGCGAGTGCCACCTGGTCCGGGTCCTCCGCGCGACCGATGTCGTCCGCTGTTCTTTTTACGTCCAGTGCCTCGTTGGCCGCCAGCTCCAGCGCGCCCGGGAAGAAGCAGCTCAGGTGGTCCATGCGATTCACAAAAACTCCTCCTTCCACGGAGCCCAGAAACGCGCTCTTGCCGTCGGGCGAAACGCGGATCAGCTCGCGCTCGGCGTCCGCAACCACCTTCGCAAACGCAACCAGCAATCGTTTCTCCTTCTTGCCGCCCAGCAGGTACAGTTTCAGCAGGTACTCGTAGTACGAGTCGGACCGAGCCGAGAGAGACCGCCGACCGGAAAACGACAGAACTGATCCTGTGGTCTCCGATGGATTTGTGGAAGGGACGAGAGGCAGGCGCGGGGCATCCGATTTTGACAGAGAGGTTGCCGGCGTCGGAGGATCGATTCTATGACTCATCTCCGAAGTGGAGTGGTGTTCTTTTCCGGGCCCGCCCGATGGGTCATGGAGACTGTTCCTGACAAGCCCTTGTTCGACGAGCACTTTGCGCGAATTCTGGCCTCTCGCCGCTCCCGACAGCTGCAGTTGGCTGCCGAGCAGCCCCGGCGGATTTTGCCTCTGAGCAGCCCCGTTTTGACTCTGCAGGATCATCTCCAGCGTGAGGTCTGGCAAAAGGGAGAGGGTCGCGTCCTTCTGCCTCCTCGCCAGCGCGCGGAACTCCAGCTGGATGCTGCCCACCTCCACCAAGAAGAACGCGTTTCCCCAGTCCAGGTGCTGCCCCGAGCTCAGCTGCACGGCCGGGTAGGGCAGCACCCGCTCCTCTCCCTCCCCATCTCCCCCCCCCGACCGGAACGCGTACCGGAGAATCTTTTTCCCCACGGACAGCGACAACGCATCCAGCGTTTTGATGGTGTTTGCGTCGTCGATCTTAATGTTGTAGTTGATGTCCGGGTGGTCTTTGGAAGTGTTTTTCGACAAGGTTTCGACCAGGTCCGCCGTGCCGACGAGTCCTCCCAGCGCCCGGATCACGATCTCGAACGTGCACATCGGCGGCCGGTCTTCCGCGAGCTTCCCTGGCTCGAAGGTGGTGGCTTCCATCGCTCCGCCGACGTCGTCCGCAACTGTTTCTTCCCCGGACAAGAAGGCGACTCCCTCGCGAAATTCGTCCCCCATCCCCATGAGGAACAAAGTGTCCAACGCCTCGATGATCTGCACGCCGTACCCGATCCAGTCGCTCCCCTCTCCGGAGATCGGCTTCACGTCGTCGTGCGGCCAGCCCTTCTCTCTGTACCCCCGCCACGTGTGCCTCATCATCTGCCGCACCACCGCAGCCATCTTCGTAGAGAGCTCCGCGGATGGCTCATGGTGGAGAGAGGGGTCGTCTTCCGGTGGATCATCTTCTGGCTCCGAGGTGGGTGAAAAAACAAAAACTGCCTCGAGAAACGGCACATTATATCCCGCCTTGTAGCTCCCGGAACCTTCCCGCCGCAGGAATCCCGCTTCCCACGCCGGAATCCAGAGAGAAGCAACACTGGACACCGGAATCCAGAGCGAAGCACGCAGCCAGACGGCGGCGAGCGAGCTTCGGAAGACGTGCATCGCCTGGCCCCGGGTCCGACGCGCTTGTTCAATGTCAATCAATCTATCATCTCCGGAGAAGTAGGGCGGGGTACTACTATGCTTCTATTTCTCATATCGTAGTTTTCGAATATGTTGCTTTTCCCAAAAGATCCGAACAGTAGGCCTGGTATGAGTACCGTAACCGTTCTCACATCCATGGATCAAAGAAATAAACGATACCGATACATACCGGTCGTTTTAGAT
The DNA here is from genome assembly GCA_005223375.1 of Amoebophrya sp. AT5.2. Lineage (NCBI taxonomy): Eukaryota > Dinophyceae > Syndiniales > Amoebophryaceae > Amoebophrya > Amoebophrya sp. AT5.2. The sequence goes on from RXOD01006359.1 coordinate 2,929, forward strand.
TTTACGCCGGTTATGCTTTGTTTAGTTTTGCTTACGTCGGAGAACCCACTTCGATGCGGAAGCCCCGTCCTTTCGATTTCACGAGAACGATTGATGCGAGACGGAATAAACAACCTCAGCAGACGCAGAGCTGACGGAATAGATGAAGAGCGAGAAAGGCCCAAAACTACCAATACTATGCACGCCAACATGGCTACGAGATCCGACAGTCTACGGATGAATTCTTTCCCGGCTGCGCGCTTAGAAATAGAAGCTTCGATATGTTGCGGGAACAAAGACAATGAATTCTCTCGGCATATTATACTTAGCTGAGAAGACAGCAGAGTGACTTACTTACTCATGCATGAATCTGCGGCTTTCCAATGAAAGCGAAATCTCGAGTCGACCTCGGGGCCTCCCGCCGCACGGCTTCCTGTGCAGCATGGGCTTTCCCGGTATTTGTTGACGGTTGCTTTGCTACGGTAGCCTTCTCGGTGTCTTTATACCCCTCCAACATCGATCCGGGGACCCAGAAGGCCGCGAGACGGTTGACGAAGTGCAGCGCCTCTTGCCAAAAGAACCACAGCAGGAAGATAACCGCGCCAATTCCGAGTCCGACTCCCGCGGCGTACAGGTTCCTCGTCGCCCTAGCCTGTTGATCTTGTCCTTTCAAAGATAAGGCTGGAGGTGGGGCCACAATGCCGTGGTGGCACAGTATCGCGTCTTCCTCATCGTTCACGAAGTTGTGCACCAGATGCAGCATTATCAATCCAAGTGACTTGTCCTTGCCCTTGGTCTACTTGCTCTTCAAATTACTATAGCTGTGTTGTTGATATAAAGTTCGCTGTGGCTTGCACTGGAATCGGCTATGAAGAAAAAATGTGTGTAGCGCTACTGCTTCGTAGTTGTGGGTTTTTCCCAGTCCACCGCAACTGCCCAACCTGCATCCCCAGCACGAGAACTCCCCGACAAACTGTAAACCCCATCCGAAAGAGAGAGTTCGCACCAACGTTCGCACCCCATCCGAAAGAGAGACTTGAAATACGATCAGTGAACATCATACACAGCCCAACTCCAATCCATGATTAAAGAATGCGAATGCGAATGACAATGATAAACATGGTGTTATTAGCTTTACCTTCAGTGTCCAGGTACTTGCAAAAGCATATCTAAACGGCAGTCGCAAGTAGCAAGTGAGCGCCTCCAGAGCTCAATGCTGCGGTCTCTACTCTCTAGACGGACAGGGTGGAGAAGCTCTGACATCATGGGCATCAGTTGAAGAAGGTTTCCAACGTGTGCGTTTCCACGAGTTTGTCGGGCGGCGCAGCAGGGAGCGGGACGGCGCGCAGGCTGGCAATTTCGCTCACTAGGCCCTGCAGATCTTTCGCGCTGTCGATCGTCGCGGGGGCGGGGCTGTTGGTGATGAGCCCCACATCCTGACCCCCACCGTCGAGAATCTCGGTGGTATGGGTATCTCCATCTGCTTCTGCTTCTGCTTCTGCAGCCCCCCTAGATCCGGTTGTAGAAGTGCTGCGGTCTTCTTCCCCAGCACCAGCTTCCACCGCTTTCTCCACCAGCTCCTCCAACCTCCGCTCGAGCGAGACGATCGCGTCCGCCTTCCGGGCGCTCGCCTTCGCCCCCTTCAGGTACACCCGGGCGTTCTCGCGCGCGTTCTCGATAATCTGCACCTGCTGGAGGGAGTCTTCCACCAACCTGCGCAGCCTCCGCTCCATCCGCTCCATCATTCGAAGAGCCATGAAACTCAGCATCTCCCGGCCCTATTCTCGGTTCAAACTGCTTCTCCGATGTCTGACAATACTTAAAAAATCGGGCATCGGCCACTGGAACCTACTGTCGACCCTAGACGATCTTCGCTAGTCCCTGATAAAAACAAGAAGAACCCAGCACATCTCTATCAGCATAGCCGTCGGCATAGGAAACCTATTTAAGAAGTTGTACACCGAGACTACTACAGATCGCTGACTTTTTTCAGGCAAGTCCCCGTAAGATCAGCTGTTTGGAGCGGAACGCGCGCGTCTCGAGGTTCACCAGGTCTTCTGGTTGTGGCAGCCGGGTGTAAGACGGCACCCCGGTTTTCGTGAGCGCGGGTGGGCGGATGAGCTTTTCGCCGTAGCCGTAGTCCGTGGAATCCAGAACCGATGGCAGGTCCTGCTCCTCCTGCGCCGCTCCAGGCTCCTCGCCAGGCACCGCGCCGGGGGCCGGAATCTCGGGCTCGGGTCCCTCCGCCCCCTCTGCGTCTGGCTCGACCGTGGTCTCCCCCTGCGGCAGGATCGCGGGGACCGGATCCGCGATCTCGGATGCCTCCGCCCCGCTTGACCCAGACTCGTCCGCCGCGCCCGTGGCGGGGGGCTCGGGCGACGGGACTTCCTGAAAGCTGGTCTTCATCAAGAATCTCATCATTTTCTATAAGTAACTCCGGTTCGCTCGATTGCGAGTCGAAAAAACCGATCCTTACACATATACAACTACGACCTGGTGCGGATACTTATTATGGTTACGGACATACAGGCACACCAATCGATGAACGGCCATACTTACATCAGTGCCGATCGATGCGAGAGTATTTAAAGAAGGTATCACGACAGACAGTCGCGTTTCCTCAGAGTGTCGCTCAGTATCACTTTTCTCAGTGTCTCGAAAATCGACACTGAGCCAAGTGACGCCTACCATCAGTCCTGCCGCTTCGAGCACTCCTATCGACCGCGACGAAGTACGGAGTTTGCCGTTGCCATTGGATCCGGGACCACGAGTACTAAATCCTCCAATATCGCAATCGCACGAAGTGGCGGTCGGCCGAAGCTTTTTCTCCTGCATCGCGATCCTCGGAAAAACGGTTTTTTTGCTTCCCCGGAAAAACGGTTTTTAGGTCGCGAAACCTCTCGGCCGAAGGTTTCACCGGTCGACCAATAGCGACCAAAGGCTCACGACAGCGACGTCTCTCACCGGAGGCGGATCGAAAGGAGCCACTCAAGCCTGCCTCCCATCAATCGAAGTCGAAACCGAAACGCACCTTCTTCCCCCTGTTCTTAAGTATCTGTCTGGGTTCATCGAAAAAGCGGGCGGCGGCGCTTAGCGCAGTTAAGCACGACCGGAATCGCGACGATAAACAGCATCATGGCGACCACGTCGGCGAGAATCACCCACACCAACTTCGGCAGGCCCCACACCTCCGCCACTTCTCCTGTAAAAGGTGCAGAAAAAGTCAGAGACAACCGCAGACGGACAAGACCGACAGGACCTAAAGCGCCTCACAAGCTTCAACAACCAGCCAGGTGACCACGACTCCTTCAAGTCATCGCGATGATGAAGAGCACCAACTTCAGCAGCCCCCATACCTCCGCCACTAATTTTTTCCGCGAATATTAACATTAACCATCATCAATCGATACGAATACGATAGAAAAAGGACAAGTACGACTCCTGTGCAGCTTCGCCTTCGCCGCGGCGAGGAGGTTCAGGTTCTCGTGGTGTGGATACACCGCCTCAACACCACGGTCTGCTGCGAGAAGGAGAAAAAACATCGCCCGGAAAAGCAGAGTCTGGGCCAAGCGGAGGGGATTCCGGAAAAACGATTTTCGAGTCTGGGCCAAGCGTGACATCTTGTTCCACCGTCGATTTCGGAATAATGATAAAGCCGAAAACGTGCTAGTATGTCCAGTCTCCATCTGACTCAGTCTCAGACATCACTGACGTGCTTCATCGGACTCGATTTGCTTCAATCTCTCGATCTCGATTTGCTTCTATCGGACTGCGAGCATCGGACTCCGTGGCACTTTGTAAGAAAGTATAGTAAATCTCTCGCGGTTTTCGCTCTGGCTCATCGTGTCGATCGACTCTTCGGAAGACAGAAACACGCGTCCGGGCGTCTTTCGATTGATTTTCGATGAAGACAGAAAGAAAGCGGGCATCGGTCTGCCCCACCAGCATCACTTAGCAAATCAGTCCACCCGACAAATCGGACCCAGCTGGTCTGCGGATCTTTCGTCGGTCGACTTGTCGGTTCGTGTCAGTCTCGGTCTCCCTCTGGCTCTGCCTCTCCGTGTCAACATAGGTGTCTAGCAGTTCTGATGTCCTACAATGCAAACATAGGAGGTCGAGGTTCTTTCATATGGACCTCGATGTCAATCCATGCCTCTGTCGTTTTCGAGCAGCTTCATTTCGCTTTCCGTGCTGGAAAGGTTGAGCAGCTCCTCCCCCACGTCCGAGCCGTCGCCCTCCTCCTCGTCCACGTCCGGAACCAGGGAGCTCTGTCCAAGCAACTTCTTTCTGCTCTGCCCGAACTCGTCCTCCCGACTACTCGCCGTGCTCCGCCCGAGCCTGTCGTCCGGACCCACGGTGTCAAACCTCCTACTAGGCACGTCCGGCGTAGGCGGCACCTTGCTCCACCTTGTGGCCTCGTAGTACCTGTCCTGCTTTTGCGGAAAGGCAGTGCTGTCCCACTTCGTCTCTCCACTCACGGTGTTCACCCAGTAACCAAACCCGCTGTGTCTGCGACTCGTCCGCCGCACCCACACCTGCTTTTTGAAACCGGTGTCCTGACCGTCTGGTCCCCCAACACCATCCGGGGGCGCGACCAGGAAGCTTGCGTAACTCACCGGCGCGTTCGAAAACAGACACTTCTCCTCCTCGCTGATTAACCCGCCCCCGACCGGTAGGTCCTCGTACGAAACTTTCGTCAGGTACCGGTTGCGCTCTTCGTACGCCCTGAACCAGCGCTTCGTTTCGGTGTTGCGCACCAGCTCCGGCGTGCGGATGGTGCGGACGTGTTTGGGCCAGACGGGCTCGGCGAGCTTGGGCGGCTCGTGAGTGAAGTGCTGCGCGGTGAGGTTGACCAGCCGGTTCTGAGGTTCGTACGTGTTATCCGACGTCACCTCCGGCTTTAACCCCTCCGGCATCAACTTGTACACCAGGCTCTTGTCCGCGGCGTCCTTATTCATGTTGATCCGCTCCAGGTGGTCTTTCTCCAGCTTCAGGTCCCGTTCAATGATTGCTCTCTCGTCCGGGGACAACAGGCCCACCTCCACCTGCACGGCGTAGTTGTTCGGCAGATTTTTCCACGTTTCCTGCGACTTCTCGAGAGACTTCTTTTCGTTAGAGCGGGTGCGGGGGTGATAGTCACTAGTAGAATTAATGTTCTGAAAGGGCCTCGTGGTCCCACTTTACAATGATTAACTTGGGTTGTGTTGGCGGGGGCATGAGGTATGTACTTAGCTATCACGGGGCTACTCCTGTAGTAGTCGCCGAGGCTACAGTAGCAAAGCGGCCATCAAAGCGGACCAGCCGACGGAGATGTTCACCGAGGGAGCGAATAAGCCGCGCACGGCATCGGCTCTGCGCCAGCAATCCGGGCAGCGCCATAGCTATAATCCGGTCGCTTCCAGCTGCCGATGCCGGAGGACGGTGGGGGTCTGGGCAGAGAGTTGGGGGGGTCACGGTCGGTCGCGAGAAGCCCCCCCTATTCTCTGCCCAGAGAATTCCGGGCGTTTTTGCACATGGCTCCCGATATCGATAAGATAAATATAAGTATAGCCTTTTCTTCGGTCTCTACTAGTGCTCTACTCTACATCCGATGTCCCCCGATCTTAATCGCTGGCTCGGTGAACATTTTTGTCCAGCCGAAGAAGAACGCCCGCAGCCCGTCGAAGACCGACCTCACGAATTTCTGTTTCTCAAAATCCTTCGCGCGCTCCTCCTTCCGCAGCGCCGCGCGGCGTGCCGCCTGGCGGTCGAGGAAGATCTTCATGCCTGTGAGCTGGCCCTTCTTCGTTCTCTCCGCGGCCCGCTTCGCCATCGTTTGCTTCGCGTTTTCCAGCATCAAAGCGCGGTCCCGCTGCTGCGCCCGCCGGATGACGTCGGGGTCCCCCTTCTCCATGGCCGCGCGCTCCGCCTCCTGCCACCGGCGGCGCTCCTCGGCGGCCTTCTCCTGCTCCCGCTGGTCGCTCGTCATGTACTGGATGTAGGGCGCGGACAAATGGCGCAGCACCCCGTCCCGGTCCAGCGGCTCGTTCTCCTCACCGCCCTCCGCCGAGGCCAGCCTTGCCTTCGCGCGCAGCCGCGCCTCGTAGGCGAGAAGCTCCTCATCGATTTCTGGGGGCTCCGGCTCCTCCTCCTCCTCCTCGTCCGACAGATCATCGTCCGGATCATGATCTGTGTTTTCCTTCTCCTCGTCCGCCTGCGTCAGAGCCATCAATCGCGCCAGGGCGGCATCCTCGTCGCTGGAAGAGGACGGAGGACGGGGCATTTCTAGCTAAGAGGATATCGATAGGAATAATGTCAGAGTCTTTGTCCTCGAGAGAAGTCGCGTAGATTGGTTTGGTACTGGTTTCGCTGGATGAGCGAAAAGATGCTGGATTTATATCATGCGGGGAAACAAACTATCGTCAGCGATGCTGATGGAAAAACAATGGGGGTGGGTGCCTGCATCGGAAGTGGAAAAACAAGGTGGTCGACACGGCTGCGGTAATGCGCAGGCTTCGGGTGTAGATGGCTCTAGCATGAAACGCCCGCGACAGTGCGTAAGGCTAATTGAGCAGTACTTCATCGAATCACGCACCAATCACATCGAAGGCTACATGCAAATTGATGACAAGAACCGAAACACCCACCACGATGATGGGAACGATTAACGACGACCAAATTGCACGTGCAACGAGAACGAGATCGGGAGGACCGATGGATACGTAACTTGTTGCGCACTGCCACGAGACCGATTTCCGGCGTCTTGCAATTGCATTCGATTATGATATATGGACACGCTTCAATTGAATCTGAACACGTCTCGCACTAGTAGTTGTAGGACGGGCCGCGAAATGAGTGCCTGTTCCGCGGTAGTAGAGCAGCGTGTCGGTTGTACTACGATCAACTTCTCTCGGTGTCTTGCGCTCGCTCAATCGAAAAAACCTGCGCGTTTCCAACTTGTGGGCAAAAATCGTTTTATTTCGGTACTGCAAAAATAGTTCTCCACCTGCAGCTTCGAGGGCTGCTTTTTCTAGCCATTTTCTAGCCACTTCCTAGCCATACGCGTACTGCAACTGCAACTCAGCTCTCCGCCATCGCGCTCTACTATCCGCTACTCTACCGCCCTGCTGTGAGGAGGCTGTCAAACCACGCCACTTTCGGCGGGAGGTTGCTCTGGCTCTTGCTCTTCCGGCCTGCTGTCGTAGTGTTCATCAGAGGGAGCGCATCTTGCTTCAGAAACTCGAGCTGCTCCCGCTGCGTGAGCACGCTCTTCAGGTCCGCCTCCATTTCCGTACCTAGAATCCAGTGAGTTCCAGATCAAATTTAAAACAGATCACTCATCATCACCAACAACATATCAACCCCGAAAATAGTACATTTCGGTAAACCCCGAAAATACTTCTCTCCTGCAGCTCCAAGTGTTTCTCCTTCAGCGCTTCGTACTCTTTTTCGAGCAGGTCCTGCGACCGCCGCAGGTCCAGCACCATGGCCTCCTTCTCCCGCAGCTGGGCCACGAGGTAGTGCCGTGTTACAGGTTGGGTTTATTCATATTTCGAAAAACATATCCCAAAACACGGGGCCCGCCGCCGCGTCTTGCGCCTTTTTGTGCTATGCGTTGCGATATGCTTTGAATCCCCCGGGCCTAGTGGTGGCGATCTCCTAGTCGCATGGCAGCTCCAGTCCGAC
>RXOD01006360.1:0-10569 GCA_005223375.1 Amoebophrya sp. AT5.2
GCGTTCGCCCGTCAACCGCCAATGAACGAGGGCTGCTGTTCCCACGCCACCGCCCGCTAGTGCTTCTCTTCGCCCGCACACATAAGCTGGTCCGGTTTATGCGGCACATCGTCGAGAAAGGAAGTGCGATCGCTGTGAAGCAGCGCCAAATCGAACGGGACAGCTGGGGCAAGAGCACAAGCTACGGGGGACGCGTGCTGTCCCCGACGAGGCCAGGAGGGAAAAGAAATGACGGGGATCTTCTTGTTCGTGATCAGATTTCCCCGCGCCAGAATCAAGACCAGCACCAACGTGTTCTTGGTATTTTTCCCGGGCAAGCAGCTAGTACAACTACAACAGCAGAGGCAGACGCACCAGCGCCACCGGGAGATTTCGGGTCTGCAGCTGCGCTGAACAAGCCGAAGCTATTCGACGCGCGCCAGCCCTACGGCCGCGCGGATGACCCATCGCTACCTGAGGTTTTATTGGAGGAAGAGGATGAAGATGATCTTCATCCCGAGCAAAATCGGGAATCACCAGCAACGCGACGAAGAAGAGCCTCTGCACCGGAAATCGGACCACATCGAGACACACGTCAAGAAAACCTCCCAGACTACAGCGGCAACGCCGTTGACCTCGACCTTCACCAATACCGGAATGGCTCCTCCCACGTAACCCTTTGCCTGCTTCCCGAGGGCAGTTTGCTGGGATTTACCTACTGCGGAACGCCGCCGTGTGCGGTGTTTGTGACAGGGGTGACCCCGAATTCCCTCGCGGCCCTGATCGGAGTGCGGGTCGGCTCGCGAATCAGGAGCGTGAACGGACGGAGTTTGGGGGACGACCCGCCCATTCACACTTCCGATCTCGACCACGAGCTGCTGCGTATCCGCCCAGTTTTCGTCGTGTTCGACGAAAGAACCTCCGAGGAAGTCACAACTTCCGTCGCCCACAAAGCGGTGACGTGGTTGACGCGGGTATTGCTGCGAAGGAGCCCCCTCATGGTGGCGAACGCTGTTTTTAACCATGAGCGGGCTCGTCCTTCGCAGCAACACCATGCGCTTATTCCCTACGAAGATGTGGGCGGACGGACGAGGAGAAGTACGAAAAAAACATCGCAGACATCGATATCGCGAGTCCGCATCGAGTTATCAACGGATGACGAGGAAGTAGGTTCTGCTTCTGAAGCTGGTGCCACAGGTCGGGAGCGGGAGGCGAAGGACGAAAACACCGTCGACGAAAAAGCGAACCACGAGGAGCGATTGTCTGAAGCTCACGATCACGAAGCTAGAGGGCGAGGGGCGCTCACGCTGGCGCATGCGATCGCGGCTCCAGCACACCCACTAGATGAGAAACAAGCTCAAAGTCGAAATGTCCTGTTCGACCTCGATCTCGATACCGAGGCTGTAGAAGACTCAGGGGACCACGACCGAGGGGACGATGACGTGCACAAGCAGGACCGCACAGCAGCTGGGGCTAGTACTACACCGAGGACAGCACCACAACATCAATATCAACGACATCAAGATCATGATCAAGAGCCGCAGACGACGCATCACCAGAACTACTGCGACTCTGACCCGGTGGCTGCTTTGCTTTCCTTGCAGAACCAAGCGCGCAGGAGTCATTCGGCAGCAGAGCGGGAACGACTTGGGTTGCAACTCCAACACCAGTTCGGCATAAGTCCCGACCTACTGGCGAGGGTGGGAGTCCGGTGCGTGGTGTTGGGGAACAGGTGTGTCGTGAGCGACGTGGGGTACCCGTCAGTCGCGGCTTCCCACGGAGTTCACGTCGGGGCGGAAATCGTGAATGGAGACGCTAGTTGTGCCAGAAGAAAAGCCACCCTGGATTTTTTGATTTGCAGGTGATTTATGTGGGTTGTAACTCACAGTCCGACAGAGCGCACAGATGAAAAATATACGAGGACCTTCACGACCTTTTGCTTTGTACTAACTTCCCAGCATCCGCACCCATTCATTGTCGTAGTTGGAACTTCCGCGACATGGACAAGTCTTAGGCTTATTTGCTCATTCATACAATATCATACATGAGCAAGCATACGCCAACGCCAAGAAGTAGAAGGACGACGGCAACGAGGACCGCCGCTGGCCGAGACGCGACTCAAAGTGCCTCTGTTGCCTTTTGTTTGAGGAAGTGAGATCCGCACCTTCGTGACATCTTCGTGGCCGTGACCAACATCTTCCCCTACCGTCGGGGCCAGCTTGCCCCATACTAGCTCAGTCTTGGACTGCTCGGTAGCTGCTGGCGCCGGAGGCGGCTTTGGAGGCCGTGCACAAAATTATCTTGCCGTACTGGCGCGGGCGCGGCAAGCTTGCCCATTGGCGTCGCACCGGCACCAGGGAGCGACCAGAATATCTTGCATATCGAAGTCGTTAGTCGTGCATTTTCTTAGTACTATTCAACGTATTCTCGTACGGGGCCGCTAGTACGGCGGCTGCCAAAACGAAAACTATGACTTTGTATCTATACGCACTTGTCGGAATGAAAATGACTCGCGGAATGGATGCTGCGTACAGTACATATTAAAGTAGGCCATGAAGAGGGCGCGCGTCTGTCTCTGGTTCATGGACGTCGTGCTCTCGAAGACAGCTCTCGTCCGCGAAAAGCAAGTAAGTAAAGTCCTAATTTGTAGTTGCTGTCGTAGTCGTTATTTGGAAAAGTAAAGCATAAGCTAAGCAGTTGAAGATGCCGACTGTCGTCCAGCTTGGCGATGAAGACAGTGCTGGTATTTTTCCTCGCGCCGCCGTGCCGCCACAACGGCGCGAGCACCTACCCTTGCGAGACCTATCGCGATGTTGTGACGCAGGGGAAAGATGAAGAACTAACCGGAAGGAAAAGTAGGTGTATGGCGGTGCGGCCGATCCCCGCGCACCGCAAGGCCGGGTGTTCAAGGTAAATCCGTTGACGCCAGGAGTACCAGCACTGTCTTCATCGCCAAGCTGGACGACATTCGGCATCTTCAACTGCTTCCGTTGAAGATGCCGAATGTCGTCCATCTTGGCGATGAAGACAGTGCTCCTGACGCGCACGACGACGCGGTCGGTTCTGTCACCGTGGCCGCGAGAAACGCTGGCGTGACAACTTTCCTTGCGCCCACTTCTCCGCCTCGTCCTCCGGCGGGGGCGGGGGCTACTTCTTTTGCTACCGTGGTGCTGGCGGGAATGGATGAAGAGGCCCCACCAGCTTCAGTCCCGTGCAGGACGAGGAGTCCTACTTCTACTTCATCCCGGAGTGACCCTGCATCTTCGCCATCATCATCTCCGAACGATCTTCGAATGATCCGCCGTAACGACGACGCCGTAACGACGACGCCGATGCTTCTTCCCTCTCGTGCAGCCCGAGAAGTATCTGGCTTCGAAGGAGCGCACGAAGCTCGTCGACGACCTTCGAGAGGCGTGGCCAATCACAATCAGGATCACAGTCTTAACCTTCACAACTTTTACCCCCGAAATCTGAACGAGAACGGAGCCTCGGAGCAGGCTGTTGCTGAAGAGTGGTCGCCCTCGCTGCGTGGTTCTGGGGAGAGCGTGAGCGAGATGAGCATGCGCAGCTCTGGTGACAATGAAGAAGACGCGCTGAACATGGCCGACTGGGTGGTAATCGTAATCGCAGAGCAGGCTGGGCACCGCGACCCGGACCAGCAGAGGCAGCGGCAGGAGGGCGCTGAGGAGCTATTTTTTGGGCCGCCTGGCAGTGGGAGTGGCGTGACGATCCTTCTCCAACGAACGCGAATGGAGGTGAACGAGGTCGTGGTGGTGGTGGCCGGTTGCGCATGCGGCGCTTTGACTTCGATTTAGACCGGGAGCGAGTAGACGTTGTAGTTTTCATGAGCGTCTGCATAGTTGTGTGCGCCATCCTCGGCGCCTTTATGGGGCTTCAGGCCGCGACAAAGATCCTGGAGAGACGGATGCAAAATCGGAGTCGAAAAACGCGCGGCGACAGGCACCGGCGCCGTTCGTCAAAGCACGACAAGTGAAAAGCAAAGAGGAATGCATGGAAGCAGAGCTCGTAAACATGAACTATGTTGATCTTGATTTGTTCGAACGAATTCGTAGTGGGGTCTCCTGGTTGGGTACCTGGTGGGAATCACCACTACTTGATGTTCGCACAACTTTCGTCTTGTTCGCACAACTTTCGTGCTGTTCATCTACCGTGAATCGTTATTATATAAGTGCGTATTGATTAAGTATATTCGCATTGCGATTGCCGTCGCAGTCTCTCTACCAATATCGCGCTGCTTCAGACGGCAATAGGCGGCACGCCTCCACGGTAAAGATTAGCACGGCACCCATTTCGTCCCGCGGTAAGGATCGTCTTCACTGGACTCGAGGCGAAGCCGAAGCGTAGCAATGGGCCCAGCTTCTGCCCATGCCATGGCGGGGGATCGCTTAGGAACCAACCAAGCAGCCAACAACGAGACGAACCAACCAACCAACCAACCAACCAACCAACCAACCAGGGGAGCAGGTATGCCACCAATTGCAGCCATTCTGTTACATGCTGGCACGAATCGCGATGAGAAAGTGAAAGATGCAAGGAACAACTGGCCACGCGATCGCGAGCGCGCCAATTTGAATGCGTCAAGCCCCGCAGTAATCTCGCAAGTTGCGCTAGCGCTCTAGTAATACTCACTTGCCTACTTTGCCTCGTACTTATTATATTTTTGATGCTGATGTGAAATACTATGTTTGTATAGGTGCCCAAGAGCAGCCTTGACCCCACGACCAACCATCGGAAGACGACCGGGCAGCGGCAGCTGTCCAAAGGCGCTCTAGCAGCAGCCCGTCAACGCGAAGAAGATACAAAACGGCGGCAGCTGGTTGCGCAAAGCGCTGCGTTCATCAAAGGAAAAGCAGCCAGAGGCAGGTGCTTCTGCGTATTGGAGGCGAAGACGCAGAAAGTTCTTGCCGCCACACCTGAGTGGCTGAAAGGTACGGGGCTAACTCGGGAAGACATAAAGGCAGCGAATGCGTCGGGCGGAATTCGCAAAGCGGTGGCTGACCGCCCTGACCCTGCTGGCCGCGGTGAACCTCCTGGCGCTGAGAGTACTTTAATATATACTGCATATGCCCTGTAAAATACAAAATATAGGATCTGTGACTGTGACATAATGTTAATGTAAGTAAGTATAGATTGATTCTTAGTTATGTATACGGCACGCATCTATGACGTAATGTATAGATTGATTCTTATGTATACGGCACGCATAGCAAACGGCAATCAATGGCTGCTCCATGTTTATAAACTCACTGATGAAGAAGAAGATACGCGCAGTTTCACAAAAGCAAAACAGTCAACGGACCGAATTCGACAGAGCTGCCACAGCATCGACCTAGTGAAAAGCAAGGGTCTTGAGTAAACTTTTGCGGCTAGCGAGTAGCTACATGCACATCCACATTCCGGCGGAAAGAGTTGCGCAATTGAGCCCGAAATTTCGCCAGGTCTTGCAGAAGGTGGTGTCGGCCAGCGCGCGCCTGCGGAGCTTTTGAAATTTTTGCTCAAGCCCGATGACATTTTGGATTTGGTCCCCGTCCCTCAGAAGGTCACCCAGTCGCCGACGAGCGATGATCTCGGAATACGGCCCGGCCAGGTCTTGTTTCAGAACCTCGCGGCCGCGCTCGATCCGGCACTGACGGGCGCTCCCGTCGTGAAGTTTCTCTACCAGTGGCACAAAAAGGGCGGCTATGCCTACATCGGCTTTACCGCGGTTTCGCGCTTGTTCGTCTACGATAAGGACGGAACAGATGTAGCCGCATATCTCCTGGACTTGCACCGGACAGAGCGGCAGGATCTGACACAACTACCCGGCACCTCGGCATCAGTAAACGGAACCCCCCAAACACGGACCGGAACCGCCCAAGCCCAGCAAACAACTCCGGATAGCCGGAGTACCACGGCACTAAACCGCGGAAAGCCGCTGAGCATCCGTCCGAGACTGGTGGCTCCGCTGCCGCAGTGCATGCCCGAACGGAAGCGGAGCATGTCCGCGCCCGTCGGAAAGGTACCCCGAATTGACGATGCGGCAGCTGATCGAGGAAGTGGTTGCATTGCGAGCAGGGGACATCTCGGCGCTGGTCGAGACCCTCACGAGTTGGAAAAAGCACGACAGGGATCTACTATCCTTGCACGCGGCGAGGGAAAGGTACTTGTGCTCGTTGTGCTGTGTAGTGTCCAGTCCTGGAAGGCAATGATCTTTTCCATGGGACGAGAAATTATACGATGCCCTACCAAAATGAAGCAAGGATACACAGGTACGTCCTGTTGCTGGTCGGCATTGGGCAGGACCTGCGGCAGCAATATCCGGTGCTCCGCTGCGGCCGCAGTGCATGCCCGAACAGAACGTGTCGGCGCCCGTCCACGACCACGACGCCGCTGCGTTAGGCGAGTGCAGCGGCACCAGCACCGTCAGCGCCAGGCGCACCAGCATGATCACCGTCAGCGCTCAAGCTCGTGGAACGACCGCACAAGCTAGGGCCAGCAGCACTTCGCGTCTGACTCACCGCGGGCGAGGGTCCGCCTCCTCCGTGCAGCCCCACTTTGTGCGAATGCGGCGCGGGAGGTTTGTGTCGTATTCCTCCACGCCGCGGAGCTCGTATAGAGGGCACCACACCTTCGACTTGGTGGAGGCGGCGGAGGCGGCCCGGAGGAACTCCGCGAAAGAGCCCTCGCCTGCCCCCGACGACCGGGACTACGGCAGCACCGGCGAGGAGACCGCGCCGCTGCTCGGGGGCAAGAAGTTTTCCTGCCGCCGCGCGGAGGTGGACTTGCTACTTGCTTTACCCAGAAATCGACGACGACGCAGTGCGGAAATTGTGCGAGATGCGGAAGATCCCGATTTCCGAGCGCTACGCGTTGAGACCCCTGTGGGTGATCGCCTCGCTAATGCTGCCCCCTCAGCTGCAGCCGGAACCGCTGAACCTGTGGGAGAAGAAGTTCCGGGAAGCCCACAGAATTCTGTTCTGTGTTTTGGGCTTCGGGATATACTTCGCGGCATGGTGCGCGCTCTTCTGTGGATATGTGCTGGAGCCGCTGAAGGCAGCAGTGTCGGAGGGCGCCACGTGGGAAAAGATGAACAAAAGAGAGAGCCTGAACCTGATGAAGAGCACCTCCGAGCAGGGGACGGGGACGGAGGGAATGGAGGAGGTATGGGACGCAGCGGGTGCGGACTTCCGGAGCCTCTTCCACGACGCCCTCAGCCTGCAGTTCCCCGAAGAACGCAAAGGCCCGAAAGAACCACGGGGTCATCTTCATGGCTCCGCGCTGCCGGTGGAGAGCATGCTGGAGCGCAACTACCGGCACCGGCAGCTTTTCGGGGCGGAGAACAAAGATGCGGAGAGTCGGAACGGCGCCAGTCTGCTATACGGGCCATCAGCCTTCGAGGAGAAAGGGGTGGAACTCGACGTCCCGTGCCGGGAGGAACCGCACGTCCCGGTCGTGGCTGGGCAGAACCTACGGAAAAATGAGCAGTTCAGGTAGAGCTGACTTATTCTTATTCATAGTTTATGTGATGTAAGTGGTCTAAGTCGGGGTAAATAGCGTCCTGAGATACGAAATAAAGGCAGTATACATTTCATTTCGATGCTGGATGTAACTGAAGTGATAGATGAGATACTATGACGTATTTTTCCAGTTCCACCTATGTCATCGAATAAATCGGAACCCGCTTCACTACCAATCGCAGGTTTTTAGCGAGGCGGCTGCAGGGCTACTACTCTTACTACAAGCCATAGCCAGAGAACGGCGGCGACAAAGATGAGTACCTGGACAACTTCGTCTTTTGCGGAGGCAACGGGCGGTATAGAGTGCCGACCTTGACCGCGTTGGTGGCGCACGAGCTGCGATCAACCATGGCACGGCAACTGAATGCCCTCCGCAAGATCTTTCGCGCCAATCGGCAATACGCACCCAGAATGCGCGGGCCGACGCAGCTCTCGCTGGCTGCAGCGCCGCTCCAGCAGAGGGCGACCGAGCTGGCGCGGCAGCTGGCGGCCGGCAGAATACCATTCGCGCACAAGTCGCCCGCGGAGCGGCAGCGGTTCTGGGGACTTAAGTCGAGCCAGTCGTTTAACTCCGAGAAACTGTTCGCGGAACTGCTCTGCGACCTGGAAGTGGGCTTGGGCGGTACTAGCGGGAGAACGGTTTTGCCGGAGGAGGTTTCGGAAAGCTGCATCGCCGGCTGGATGGAGTCGCCGCAGCACCAGGCGGCGATCCTGTCCACGCGGCAGGAAGCGACGGTAATGGCGGTCGGCTTTGCGTTGGGGGAAGGGTGCGGTAGGGGGTGGGGGAGAAGCAGAAGCAGCATAAAAGGGCGCGCGTCCTCCGGAGGTGCAGGAAAGGAGGAACACCTCTGTCTCGTACTGTACCTGCAGGACTAAGCGCCGCACGACAGATATATACTGCGTTCAAAAAACATATTAAACAAGCCGAGACTCAGACTTTTTTAAAGTATAAATTAAAGTGGAGATAACTTTTTTAGGTGTTATCAAGTCATCACTCAAGAACAAGTGGTCGAAGACAGAGATCGTGATGAAGGAGTGCTGAATTTCATGGATAAAATAAAACAACTGGAACTGGATAGATATGTATATACAGTTAAGCAACGTTAATTAAACCCGGGCCTAAGTTTAGCTCTTACCCTAACTGTTGAGTCATGTAACTTACGCGTGGTTCGGAGCCCGCAAATCAAGAAACCGCGACACATATGTATATACAGTTACAGTGAGTTTTCGCTTATATGGTGGTATTCATGACGCATTTTCTTCTGCGTTCCGATCATAAATTTCAGGACCACCGAGACCGCGTTAGTCTAGTACACCATCTGGGCGGTGAGCCAGGATTTTAGTCTACACCATTTGCTCTGACAAACTCTTCGCTCAACATGCTACTCGCTATCTCTCAATCTCTCGTGGCGGTCTCAGGAAACTCAAACTTGTTTATCTTTATTCTATTCTCATTTGTCCTTTTCTTTCGTTTTGCACTGTCGCGACTTGATCTTAGCGTTTAGCTTTGCAGCTCTTTCGTTTCTTCTAGTCTTTGACTTCTCTTTCTTACTCCGAAGCCAACACTTTTGACAAGCTCGTTTTGGCTGTTTGGAATGACGTCAGCACGCCTTATTGGCTTCGTGTTTTCAACTTGTTTAAAGAAACAGAAAGCGAGAGCAGCCCCTCCCGGACGCCGAGGCGTGAATGTTCGATATCAGGGAGGACGCTGCCGTTGACGGCCTGTCGCCCGCCGGCTGGCATCTAAAAAACTGAAGATTCCTATTCCAGCTGTAGCGCGAGGAGTCGGATACGCCCCGCTCCAAGGAGCTTAGGCCCGCTTGGCTTCGTGTTTTCAACTTGTCTTATAAAGAAACACTCACGCCTCGGCGTCCGGTAAGGGTTGCTCTCGCTTTTTGTTACGCCGAGGCGTGAATGTTCAGACCACGTGTTACTTGCTTCTATTGTGTGCGCTTTCGTTTCCCTTTCCGTTTCGTGCCGAGGGCGAGGCTGATACAGTTCTATAGAACTTCAGCAGATTGAAAAAGAAATCTGCATCTGGAGCAAGAAGGGCCACATTAGGCGAGGCCGGACGATCATTCAGAGTGGTGCGACGGCAAGTGGAGAAGATCTATTGGTCTACTTTTTCGGATGTGAAATGCAGAAATGGAAAAAGGATGATCATTCAATAGTTGTGCAATAAACATTTTTTGGAAGAAAAAAGAAAATGTCTCCGATGTTGGGCGCGGCACTTTCCCCGGGCGGGGGCCAGGCCCACGCCGGCCAGGCGCGCAAGTGGCAGCGGAAGAAGACGCTGCAGCAGCAAAGGGAGGACGAAGAGGGCCAGCTGTTAGTCGAACAGCTCTGCTCTCGCATGTCCGTTGTCCAAGTGAAAACGACTGACAAAGCCGAGCCCTCGTCTCGAAAAGCCGACCGTCTCGAGTCACCGCTTGCGCAACTGGTATAAAAAAAATGTAGTTGAAGCTATGTTGAAGTTGATCATGTTCACATACTGACCTATGTATACTTTCGTATAGATACGTAGATAGTCGCTGATCTACAACTCATTCTGCTGCGGCATATTGGGCAAGCCTAGTTTGATCCGACGCCTTGTGCGAATGACGGCTGAGGCCGGCGCTCAACAAGCAACGACCATTCAGCCCGGGCTTGCTGGCTGCAGCAGTAGTTTATAGCTTAAAATAGATCCGTATCCGCCCCAATTGGCTAATTGTCGACTCTTTAGCGTAAGCGTAACATGCGCGAGGTCCGGAGCCCGCAATCCCCCCCCTGACATATTAGGTACGGTACTGTCGCAGTCTCGTTTTTATTGGCTTGAATGATAATATCGGCTCTCATCGCCAGGTTCGCAAGCGCCGTTGGATAGAGGCCGCGGTGGACAGTTTCGACCGCTGTCCCAAGGTTGAGTGCGATTTGGCGCTCACCGAAGAAAAGCTCGTGCAGTTTCTGGAAGCGCAAGAAGTAGATCGGCAGGTGACCACTCATCTTCAAGGACCACCTGGACCTGCTCCAGCTCCAGGTCCAGCCAGCAAGATCGGCCCGCGCCACCTTACGGTGGGACCAGCTGGTAAGTGAG
>RXOD01006361.1:0-10568 GCA_005223375.1 Amoebophrya sp. AT5.2
TACCAGCTGGTCCCACCATATCCCCCGAGTTGCGTGACAAACTCATCACCAATGTAGCGCAGTGCCACGACCTGCTCAAGGCCATGCACCGAGCTTTGTGCGACCGGCTGAGCGTGACCGTGGCACTGGAGTCTCTAAGAGACTTGAAAGACGCCGTGATGTCGATGAGCATCGGATGCCGAGACTCCTTCCTGGCACTCTGCGAACGCGTCATCGAAATCTTCCACAACATGCTCAGACAAGTTCCAGGTAACCGAGAACTACGTACATCAAGTTCGTAGTGTGGTTTTATTCATCATCATCTTCAACCTCAGGACAAGATGGTCATGGATGGTGCTCTCGCGTGGTTGGAAGAAATCGCACTGGGTCCATCCAACGAATCTAGTACTCGCTCAACACTTATAAGTTACTCACTCCTCGCAGGTTACACGATTCTGAAGCAGCTTCACGACAGTGCCATGGACGCATTGTTTTCCCTGCGGCAGATGCTGCTCGGAGAGACGGGGCTCGCGGAAGGCGTCCGGAAAAGGTTTATGTACCGGATCGACCTCGCGACGGAGTACCTGCATGCGGTGCGCGATCGGCTGATCAAGTCGCAGTCGCTGTCCCTCGCTTTGGACACTCTGGGGGATATTGAGCGAAACGCGGAGGCGCTGTACCTTGTCGGTCACGACCGCATCGAGGCACTCTACCGGCAGAACACACAGAACATGGAACTCAGTGGGTATAATGCCAATGCGTTGTATGACAATGACCTCCATGACTTACATCTAATACGACGTCGAGGTCGATGAAAGCGAGAGTATAACAGCAAGGCGCCGGAAAATCATAATCAACCAAGTACTTACTCCGACCACGTCCTTCCAGGTACGGCAAAATTATCCACGGCGCTGACAGCAAGGACCGCGAGAGCCTCGTCGCCGAGTCTACAAAATCGATGCAGAGCGAGCTTCTCCGACAGAAAGTGCTCTTCGTCCACACGGGCATTGCGACGACGCGTGCCCAGATCAAAGACTTCCAGCAGGAAATGCTGATCGTGAACGACCAGAACATCGAGAAACTGCACGAAAAGTACGAAGACTGTTTTTTCAGCCTGCAGGAGCTGTCGCAGGCAGAGTTCCTCGACTTTCCCGACGCGCTCCTGCCCGAGCAGGTCGCGCTGCTGCGAAAGAAAATCACGCTGGTCGGCGAGTACTTGCACGAAACCGCGAGCCGGAACCACCTGAACAGCACCTTCTTCATGACGTCGGTGCGGTACATGCAGAGTCTCTGCAGTCTGCGGCGCGCCGTGGGCATGCTGAGCGAGGCGACAAAAAACAGCTTCCTGGCGGGCATCATCAGCCCCGTGTACGACAGAGTCTCCAGCGGAGTGGCGAAGGTCGGCGGCACGGTTGGGTACTACTTGGGCGTATTGCAAAGTACGTTGGCGCGAATTCTGCAACTGGAGAGGATCAAGGGACTTCTCCCGCTGCAGTACGTCGCGGACCTCTTTCGTCAAGCCTGGGACGACGCCAACAATTTACGCATCGCCGTGCAAAATGGGTTGCTCGCCGGTTGCGGAAAAGTTCAGGACGGCTGTGTCGCAGCTGGTACGGCGGTAAGGGACTGCGCGCTTTCCGCGGTAGGCAGCACGACAGCCCTCACAACCGCCGCGAAGGAAAAACTGGTAGCCATGCTCACAAGAGTCTGCAACCTGATTCTGTACGCACAAAAAGAGCTGTTCGACCTGGTCTACACCTTGTCGCTGGACGCCGCACTCACCGCCGACAAATACCTCGGAGTGATCCGGTTGACGGAATGCCTGGCGAGGCGCGCAGACGGCCTGACATTCAATCTCGGTAGCGGGTTGCTGAAGAAAAGCGACGCGCTCATCACCGGGGGAAGATTGAGGGACTGGCTTGAAAATGCGATATTGGACTATCAAATCCGCGGTGGCGAAACTGCGATCGTTCCAACCAAGCGGGACGAGACAAACAAAGGGAGCAACGAGTCCAGCGAAGGCGGAGCGGGCTCGACGTCGACGAAAGTGGAGGAAGAACACACCAGCACCATGTTCTGGCAGCCAACAATGAGAACGACTCGTGGCGGGAGCGAAAAAGTGTGAGAACTTCTGTCGTTTTCTCGCTCCTTCCACGGCCGTTCACGGTCTTCGCCTCGCCGACGACGTCATTCAAGTACTAGCGGCTTACCATTGCCGACGTGGAGAAAATTCTACCCAACCATGCAGCCCACCTGCTCGAGCATCAAGAGAGCGGCAATCTTGTTAAGAGGAAGATGTGACGCGGCCTCGTTTTCCAAATTGCGGAGAGCGCAAAAAGACGCAAACCTCAGCTAACATCACAACATAAGTCGACGTGAGTCCTCATCCTTCGACGTATATCCTCGTTAATTTTCAAATTTAAGAAAAAATTTTCCACCGTTGAATTGATGAACACAGTCAACGAATAAAGTCTACCTAGAACATAAACCCATGAGGAGTTGGGCGCAGAGCAAAGTAGGTAAAAGCTTAAGCTACTTTACTTTTTCGTTTCACCGACCGACGTATCTGGTGCAGCAACAAGTGTCTACCGCCACGACGGCGAGGAGTACAGGAACTACTCCAGCTCCAGGCACGTCGCCGCACTAGTAAATAACGCAGATGACTCGTCAGAAGTCGTCACTTCTTCATCTTATAACTATTTTCCGGTGGTGTTTATTCTACCACGACTGAAGCTGCACTGGTAGTAGCACAAAGGGTTGCAACAAGTTTCGTGGCCACCGTGCGGCGTTCGCGCAATCGCGATTTTGACTTTTTCACGCTACTCTTGTTGATTAAGTTTAGCATACAGCGTCATGATCATTTATTTTCACGTCAACAAGCTCGTGCTGGATAGAAGCCGGAGCCCGCCGATATCCATCGGGCAGTTTCTTGGTTCTTGAACAGCCTGCTTTCGCATCTTCCGCACTTCATTATTTAAGCACAATCTCAATCGCAAGTTTTGCTATAAATAAAGTATTAAGTCGCCGCCGCGACGCATTCTGTTGATCGATGGATTGGCACCCACGAATGGTGCCCGCGCTCACATCATTTGGTGGAACGAACAAAGGAATTCCTTGCTTATCCGATTCCCAGGACCGGAGGGTGCTGGGGCTCGTAGGCGATTCACATTATCGATATCATGGCACCAATTCTATACGCGCTAAGCGTTGAGGAAAGCGCAAGCAAATTAATGAATGAACGTCATCGGAGAGTCGCAGCGAATGCGCCGCAACGTGCGCGCAACATTGTTCCTCAGTGCAGCAGGCTCGAGCAAGATCAGAAGCTTAAGCAGCAGGATCCTTCCACAAAAGTATCCGAGAAAAACGATCATGAACTCATCGGTTTTCCGAACAAATGAAGAATCCCGATCAATTTAAAGTCTTCACGCCGAGCAGCCGTCGCGCGGACAACGCGGATCACGAGCAGACACGTATTAAAGGGAGCGGCTGCCTGGAAGAAAGATCCAGAATCACAACCAGATCCTCTTTTAAAAAGACGACCTAAAGTGTTAGTGTAAGTAAAGCCGCGTTGCTGTGGTCGAGGTCGATCCGTGTTCTACATCAATCCGCTTTGGCCGCATTCACTCACCAGCAGCAGCAACCAAGCGGAACTCCAACTAACTGAACTTCTAGTTCTATTTCTACGCGGAGAACCAACACCAGTCACCAGATCTTCCAGAACCAACTTTCGCATTCGCATTCGCTTTCCCTTCGACCAACGAACCAACCGTCTGTTCGCCAGAATGTCTCGATCCGGATCCCGCAGCCGCTCTCCTGCCCCGGAACGCCGTCGGCGTGACCGGTCCGACTCCGGAGGCCGCCGCTCCCCCGCCGCTGCTAAAGCGCGCTCCCCACGCAGGGACGATAAGGCCAAGGCGCCGATTGTGCTTCTTCTATAACAATAGAATGGCTTTGGCTGCCTTTTTAATAAATAACATCGATGTAGTCGATCGCATCAAAATTATGTGGATGTTTGAAACTCGTCCTCCCTGCTTAATGATTTTACGCATCATCGGCGTCGAGCAAGAGAGACGAAGAAAAATCTTCAATCTTAATTCTCAACTGCTACTTCTACAGGGCAAAGGCGCGTTTGGAGGATACCGGGGCTTCGACGAGAACGAAATGTCTAAGACGTTGTTCGTTGCGAACATCTCCGATGACGCGGACGAGCGGGACGTGCAAGAAATGTTCGTTTCCTTCGGATTCGAAGTCAGCGAGGTACGTCGTGTTGTTTTATTGTAGCGATTGATTTTCAACAACATTGTTTCTCTACCGGATATCCGAAAAACTATCTTCGCAGCAGCGAACGTCGTTGCACTAACTATGTATTGATTCAAATTTCGGAAATGCAACGCTGTAGGTGCCACGCAAGCGACAACTACATCACACTCATTCTCATTCACTCTTTATCTTTCATTTTACTGTGGTCTGCAGGTTTCCCTCCCCCGCTCCGGAGGAGAGCGTGGCCATCGTGGGTACGGGTTCGTCCACCTCGTGAAAGGAAGGGATGTGGACGATGCCATCTCCAAGTGCCACGGGCATGAGCTGAAAGGCCGCCCGCTCAAGTGCGAGCTGAAACAGATGACCGTACTTTGATTTTATCTTTTTCTTGTTCGTATCGTAACAGAATTAGGACCGAGATTCTATGCGAATGCGTTCCCTTGCACTGCGACCGTGGTAACGGTTTCGTCGTCGTCCCTTGCAGCAGCCAGTAGCGAATAAAGAACGGATCACGCAATCGCACACGAAATGCATCAAAAAAAAATCATAACCACAGCGCGGTCCGCCCCGTGGAGGCAAGGGAGGCGGTGGTGGCCGAAGAGATTCCCGCGGTCGCGGTGGAAACAACTACGGAGGTACTCTAGCGTGTTCTTCTCATTTTTCAAAAATGTTTGCACGCTTCGAATTCGATGTAGCATAGGCATCTTCGAGTTCGAATTCGACTGTAATACTATGTACTAATATCACTAATATGTAGCAATATTTATAGGCAACAGGAACAGTGGTCTCTGTCTCGATCCTACCATTGATTTCCATTTTCATTGATTCCACAGGTGGTCGCCGTGACAGCCGTGGACGGGGAGGACGCCGGGACAGCCGGGAGCGCCGCCGCAGCCGTGGTGGCCGTGATGACAGCCGCCGCCGCCGCTAATTCGCGAATGGCGTCGAAGGTGAACGTGGATCCTCCTCGTCGTCTTGAAATATTGGCTTTGATCTTAAAGTACTTACACCCAAAAACTTGGTAGAACGTACAAACAGAAACATGAACATTCAACGGGCGCCGTCGTTCCAAGAAAAGAAATTGATGAAGATCTACCATGGCGGATGGATGAGCTCTTCCTCGAGCTGGAATCACGAGTCTATACCTGGATTCATCCACTCTTCATGCCGCTTGTTATTTTGTGCCTGTGGTCGCTGACGACAGAAACCAAAAGATAAAGCAGAACTGTAGAAGGTAGTGACGGACATCACGATGAAGGTCACTGTCACAACACCACGGCCATAATTTTGATTGATAGCAGGAACATGAACGAACCAAAATCGACTTCTCAGCAGTATCGGTACATGACCACCTACCACAACGCGCGCTAACGGTAACGATATCCAAGACGTTATTCGTGCCCGTGGTCGCCCACCGGAAACGGACACGGAATCACAATCAGCGTTCGACGGTTTTGGGTCGCGTCCAGTTTCGCACGTGGGCGAGGCGGATGGTCCGATAAATGCGAAATCGAGCCTCATCGCTACGGCGGAGGACGAAAACGAGTTCAAAATCGAATCGCCTGCGCCTCGTCACGACGGCCGTGATAGTGATAGCGTGCGATTGTGTTTGGGAGCGTTTTGATGTTGGCTTCACCAGAGCACCGAGAGACCGCTTCCGATCCGCCGTTTCTGTTTCCCTTTCAGATCGGAACCGCGAAGCCAAGGAGGGCCTTTTCGTCATCGTCGTGCTGCGTTCTTACATGCTGGGGACCGTGCCCTCCGCATGACTGCAGCTTATTCGCCGAGCAACGCGAGAAGTGTCGATGCCCGGGGGCGGCGCTTCGGCTGTTTATGACTTCGCCCGGCATTCGCTTGTGCGGCCGTCCATCGCAGTCCTTCCATCGCTCTACTTTCGGTCCCTGATTCTGATATAGCGTTACATCCTCGCGTTCTGATTTCCGGGCGACGAGTCATCGAGAAAAATCGCTTCGGTCTGGGCTTTTTGTGATCGGGCCTCGGGAAAAAACGAGGACGCCCTCGAAGCTGCTACCGATCGCGATCGGCGCGGCCGCACGCGCACGAAGCGTTCTTTCAAACTCCACCTGATTCTTTAGTCTACTTACTCCTGCTCCACCTGTCGGGAACAACTACAACGATGACGCCGCCTAGAATCAATGCGAAAAACATTTTATCGGTCACAAGACGAACAAGAACATCAACATCTTCGACGACCAGGACTACAGAAGCAGACTAAGAATCTACCACTGCAGATTTGGTGCACGACAAATCTCATCGCTCTCGGTGATGGCTGCGGCGTCGCTCGCTCGCGGTGCGGTTCTGCCGGAGTCCTTTCGAACCCGTGTACCGCTGCGCTTCTCGCGCGCCGAAGTGCCGGCTGCCAATCCCAATGCCAATCCGCGTCTGAAACGGATACAACTGGTGGAGAGACGCCGAAAAGAAGCTTGTGCTGATGCACATGAAGATGAAGCGTTCCCGGGGACGAGCGGCATCGCTGACAATATCGTGGACTCGAGCGAGGAAAAGGCGTTCGCTGACGCAGGACGAGAAGCAGGACGAGCAGCTACACCAGCTACTAAGTATCCTCATCAGCTCGTTGATGTGCAAAAGTTGAACCGACTTCCGAGCGAGCACGTGCTTGCACTTGCAGAGGACCTCCTCAGTCTGAGTAAAGACGACCTTACAGCGCTACACCGCGAGTGCCGAAAAAGACTCAGCGTGCAACCGGTGAGGAAGAACATAGTAGAGCAATTCCAAATTTTCATTTTCAACATTTTCAGTTATTTCACAGAAGCTGTACTAGCTGTCAACAACCTTTCGGCTTGTTTGTGACGACGTACTAGTTGGTAGTGCCGTGCTCCTTCTGGGGCCGCTCGCAGTCTTTTGTACGTACTAGATGATGCAGGAACATGACGAAGATCAAGATGATATCTCGATCTCCAACAGGTGACTAAGATTCCCGGTCTGGCGGCGCGGTCACCGTTTCCTCACCCGAAGACGTTTTTCAGGGGCGAAAATGGCATGCGTACACTCCCTATCGCTGGGAGCGTTTTTTCGCCGGGTATCTTCCTCCCCCCAATGAGCCTGTTTTTCGGGGCAAAGGCGGCGCCGTCGGAAGTGCCTGTGGCGGGTGTTGATAAAGGACGAAGCTCTGGTGACGGTGACACTCGTGCTGCGCCTGCGGCGGCTTAGCGTTAGCACGGCCCGGAGCGACACAATCGCGTTCGCGATTCTTGAAGAAAAACGAAGCAAGATGACACTGCTGCAGCTGTACTGATCACGAAGATCTGTCTCGTGGTCGGAGTCTTGGGATGGACAAGAAGCAGCTTCAATGTTGCAAATTCAAACTGCTGCTGTTGGCACAGCCCGGCTGACAACAAGATCAAGATGACAGGCGCACAGCACCACAGCCAGGGTAATGATCGCAACTTTCGCACGCTGAAGTTCAAGAGGCTCAGCGGAAACTCACTGCGTTGTTCCAAACTGGGGAGAGTTTTCGGAGAACAGGGGTGAGAGACGCCTGCTCGAAGGGGGTGTGAGTGTGGCCATATTTATAATATACAAGAATTCTGTGGTCATCCCCCTCGAGCGGCGGGCCACATTTGTATAGAATCACAAAACGAAAGCAATGAATAGATACGCATGGGACATTGATTCATAGTCATAGAGCGACTTCGCTTTCGCTATGGCTATCGCCAGCCAGAGCCACTATACGTGTAGCTGTAGCTGCTAGAAGCTCATAGATTTTGATTTCACTTTCAGCATCATGATGTGATCATCAAACTCCAAGTCGTCCTGTCCAGCAAGAACGACCATGACAACTTTCATGATGCGTCCGCCAGCTCCTGAACGTCCTCGCACTTCTTGAGCTCGCTCGTCATTCTGCTTGAAGAGTTGCCCAGAGAAGCTTCGCTTCGCTCGCGGAGCCGCGCTCTAGCGACACGACAGGGGCAGACGCAGCAGGCGCAGGAGGGGGCCAATGTCTATCTTCTTGCAGCGCCCGCCAACAGAAGCAAGCGCGCCCGGCGCGGGCGTAGTGGACCAGATCGAGATCGGTTCTCCGATACTAGGCGACACGCCAGCACAAGCGCCCGTGCCGACTGGCGGAAAGGATCTTGAGCCGTCTGCAGAAAAACCCGTCCCAACCGGGTCGCAGCGACTGCAGCAGAATGGCTTGCTCTTCGCTGCAACTCCGCTAGATGGTGCTGAGCCGTTCTTTTTCGAGCATGTAAGCCCCTCCGCCGGCCGTGCCCGTCCTGCGGGGAAAGAGAAAAACTACTATGAGATCGTACCACCCACGCAGCGGTCGCTATTCGGCGAAGACGAAAGCTCGTCGGGATTCTCATCGTCTTCTGCCTCCTCGTCACGACACCAATCAAAGTCGAAATCCTCGCCCTCGGAAGGTCAAGAGGAGAAAAAGGGCCATCGAGATGATGGGGCGCCGAAAGACTCCACAGCGACGTCCCAGTTCGTGCAGAGTGGAGGGTCGGTAGAAAGCCCGCTCGACAACGCAGCTGCCGGGAGTGCGACTGGAACGCCGCACGCGTCAGACCCTCATGGTCACGTCAAGAAAAGCAAGGAACCAACGTCCCCGTCGGCGCTTGCGAAAAGCCGAGCACGTTTCATCGCGCGAATAGTTTTCAAGAAGAATCTGCAGCTGCTTTTCAACTACATGCTTGCGTGGCGCGGTCTGGTGCTTCGACTGTCAAATAAACGCCCCAGTCTGGGGATAACACCACCGAAACGTCGCGCTCGCGCTGTTGATGCGGGGACCGAGGCTCTGCAGGATTCGGGCGACGGAGGTGCAGAGACGCGCGGGGCGCGAATGGGCTTCATGAGCGGGGTTGATGGACTAGAGGCGACAAGTGGAGGCAGGGTGCTCGTTGTGCCGCAGGACAACCCTCAGTCGAGGGGCGGTGCAGCTTCTTCTTTCGGCGCTGGCGTAGGGAAGGTAAGAGATGCACATTGGATATCATGGTCGGCATTTTTTGTGGCACTGGCAGAGACGTCGAGTCCTGCATAAAAGTATACTTCCAAATGTAGTTTTGCCTTTTTTTTGCCATCATCTTTTACCATCGGTTTATCAGTTAAAATTGCTATTCAATTGCGCTCAGCCTTCCGCCCGGCAGAAAGCGCACTTTTCTCGCGTGCTGCAGAACCTCGGCAACCTGCTGAAGCAGATGATGCAGGAGCGGCGAATTACCAACATGTTTCACTTCTGGCGGTCCGAAACGGCGCGCAGCACCAAGCACCAAGTACGCGTGGCGCGAGCGCAGCACCAAGCACGGGAGGCCACGGAGATTACAAAGATCCCAGCACGCGCAAGCCCGTTGCTTTAACACGGTCCCAATATGGGGCCAAATATGAAAAAGAAACGGCACGCAAGTGCAAACAACTATCCCGACCTAGTGTCTGCCTTGGGCGGGGGAGTGCGTTGCGAATTGGGGACGAAAGACGTCGCCCTTGCTATCTGGATCTGGTTACAGTGGGGGTCGCGGGTTGGGTACGCGCGCAGGAGCCACCACTCGCACTCTAGATTTTGAGAGAACTTCAGCCCACTGCTGGCGGGTAGCGGGTTTCCACCCACGCACCCACCCAGCCGGGTGGCTCGGCGGGTAAGTAGTAGAGCCCGCCAACCTACGGACTTCCGGCTCTTCAATCGTGGTCCTTTTCGTAGATCATACCGACCGGTATTTCCGAGGTATTTCTGAGGTATTATTTTCGCGCTCTTTTTCAAAAATCAGAAGTATTTCGGGGTTATTTGGAGGCTATTTCTGAGGGTTATTTCGAGGTTATTCCCGCGCAGGCTGTTAACGTCCGGTGATCTTTGTAAACAGCGGCACGAAGCTTCTCCGTGGCTTCCCGTGCCTGGTGCTGCTCCCCTCCCCTTCCCCCTACCGCCTTCCCGAGCACCAAGCGCGGGAAGCCACGGAGAAGCTTCTCCTATGATGGGACCAGGTGGTAAGTGGGTAAGTGGTAAGTGATTTTCTGCGCGAACCACTTGGCGACGAGGGACGGGCACCATTTTTCGATGCACCATTGGGCGGCTCTTCGGGGTCCCCTTTGATGGTGAGGTCTGCACCAGGAGAAAAGGCGGCTGTCCGCGGTTGGCAGCAGGCCTGATGCCCCTCCATCCTGCAGCTGAAAATCAGTTGCCACCCTACCCCTAGTAGGCGCTTGCTTTCGCCCTGCTTTCAGGCTCTAGCCCTACTAGAAGTAGCACCATAACCAATCTACATCTAGTCCCTGGGTTTTCATGGCCTTCCTGTTCCGCTCGTGGTCCCTCCCACTGGCTTACTTCCCTGCCCCCCCCTACTCCAAACAATGGG
>RXOD01006362.1:0-10565 GCA_005223375.1 Amoebophrya sp. AT5.2
AAAGAGCCGGTCGGGAAGGGCAAGGAGCCGTTCGGAAAGAAGGAAAAAGAGGCTGTCGGAAAGGGCAATACAGACCCGAGCGCGGGCGAGAAAGCAGCCACGATAGAAAAGGGGCCCGTGGAGAAGGGGGCGGCGCAAAAGGGCGCCTCGTCAAAAAAGGGCATGGTGGAAAAGGAGTCCGCTCAGGACGCATCAGTCAAAGGGAAGCCACGCAAGAAACAAGGGCCAGCCGACGAGGAAGTGGCCTCAGCACCTGGGGCAGATTCCGCTGACGAGGTGGAGCCAGTCGACGCAGAGCCAGCTGATGAGGAAGAGGACGAGGAGCCAGTCGACGAAAGGCCCTCTGATGAGGACGACGAGGACGAGGACGGGGAGCCAATCGACGAGCCAGTCGACGGGAAGGCCCCTGACGAGGAAGAAGACGATGAGCCAGTCGATGAGCCAGTAGACGAGAAGGCCCCTGACGAGGAAGAAGACGATGAGCCAGCCGACGAGCCAGTCGACGAGAAGGCCCCTGACGAGGAAGAAGACGATGAGCCAGTCGACGAGGAGGCACCTGATGAGGAAGAAGAGGTACTGGATGCGCGCACCGACGAGGAGGAGGATGAAAGCGATAGCGATAGCAGCGCACCACCGCCCCCCGCTCCAGCGCGACCACCCAGCCGAGACCAGCACAAGACCAAGGCTTACCACCCACCGTCTCAGATTCTTCCTCGCCCGGCATCCAAAGGGAAAGGTCAAGGTGGAAAGAAAGCCGATTATAATGTGACAAAGGGATACGGAGAAGGCATGTTGGAGCTCCCAGCGCCCGCACGACCACGAAGAAAGTAGGACTGTGCACGTCAGAGTACTATAGTTTGTTAGATACCAAGCCGTCCTTGTTGCATACGAAAAAGAGAACAGGATGGCTGCATTTTCCTACTTTGATGCGCTTTGATATGGCCGAAAACGATCGCCATGAAGACGAAAGAAAGCACCACGAGAAGGATCCCCACGCTCTGAACGCCGTGCGCCCTGATCCATGAAGCCAAGATCAGAAATTCTCTGGCAGTGCCAGCAGCCCCGTCGCTTTTACTAGAGGGCGAAGGGATCGGCTAGCGTACCCCATGATAATAATTGAATTCTGTTCAAATAGAGGTCGTGACGAGTATATTTCTAGCCTGAGTGATACTACTACTAGTGACTACTCTAGATACATCGACTTCTTATAAAAATTCAAATAAATTCACTCGAGAGGAGGTTTGATCAATGAATTTAAGATAGCGTCGGAAAGCTATAGCTACGCAGTCTCAGTCTGAACTACTACCGAAATTCCAACCTGAAATGATGAGCAGCGACCTTCCCGCGGCGCTGACCACCGCGACTTCCTCTTCGCGTCACCGGGTTGTCGATTCGATTTCCTGTCGCATTCCGAAATCCGCCGTGCAGAACTACTTCGGAGATGCCACGCTACCCGCCACGGACCTCTACGGGGACATCTCGATCGGTTTTTTTCCTGAATCTCCACCAGAATCTTCGCATAAATTTGTCGATAGCGGCTCCGAGAGCCCAGATCCGAATCGCTTTGCAACGGAAGCGCCCACAACTCCTCTCATCAAAGCGTCTTCCTATGTCTATCTCCACGGCGTAGGCAGCAGCAGAACTTGCGCGCGGAGCGAGGCGTTACTAAGCGCGCTTTTGAAGGAGAAGGACAGGAACATGGAGGATGAGATTCACAATGTGAAAAATCCGCCGGCACAAAAGGTCCAGGAAATAGTCTGCTTCTCGAGATTCGACTGTCGTGGACACGGTGAAAGCGCCGAGAGAGCGGACGTTTCCGGGAATCCTGGGGGAGACACGTACGATTTCGACCTTTTCAGGTTCTCCTGCGCCGTCGAGGACCAGGTGGCCGCGCTGAACCGAATCGAGCGGGAGATCGCCGCGTGGGCCGGGCGGCAAACGCTGACTGTGAAGGCGAGCCTGTCTGAGGAGACTCATCAGGGACCTCCCCCCACTCGATTTGGCCAATATTCTTCTCCTTCCCAACAACGAGTAGGCTCAGACTCAGTCTCAGAGTCGCGGATGAACAACTGTCAAAACTCCCAATTATTGTCGTCCTCTGGTGCCGAATGTCGAGTTGAAGTGACCCATTTTTTGGTTGGCCACTCCATGGGCGGAGTCGTGGCGGCGCAGATTTGCAGGCTTCGCGAGAGGCTGCACCTCCCCTTCTCGGTCGCGGGTCTGGCCTCTGTGTCCCGGGTTTGGGATCGCCGGCATGATGGAGGACGTCGTTGACGCGGGGGAGCCGACAGGAAGCGTGAAAATCAGGTCGGATGAATTCAAACATATTAGTGATTGTTTTAGTTTTTCGAATCATTGATTTTTATAGGACGTTTCAAATTTTGCCCATGCGATTGCGATTTTTTCCCCGAAGAAGAATTTAGCGCCGATGGATTAAATTCAGATTCTCTAGCCGCGGAGAAGAGTGAATGTGGTATGTCGCATCGTCAGGATGGTCTAACTGACCAAGGAATGTGACTTGTATCTGAGTCTGACCATCGAGTAAATTAATATCCTTGTCCAACATTTTTATGGAAAAATACAGCAGCGTCATATCACGATTTTTACGCAGGCACAGACACGCAGACAAACGTGACATCACCCTTACGTTCGGCCCGAATTTTGCTTCTGACCAGAGGGAAAATTTTGGGCTGAGTCCGGAGGAATTCGGTGAAGAGGTTGGCGAGGCT
The DNA here is from genome assembly GCA_005223375.1 of Amoebophrya sp. AT5.2. Classification (NCBI taxonomy): domain Eukaryota; class Dinophyceae; order Syndiniales; family Amoebophryaceae; genus Amoebophrya; species Amoebophrya sp. AT5.2. The sequence continues at coordinate 2,730 of RXOD01006362.1, forward strand.
CTCACAAGTGCAAAGATTCTGGCATTACACGGCCAGCAGGATGAGTGGCTGGACTGGCGGAACACAGAGCGGTTCGCGGTGGGGGCCGCGTCAAAGGCTCCTCCGCACTCTGTAAAGTGGTGCCCGCTGGAAAACGTCGGCCACGAGCTGGAAGGTGTCGAGGAGCAGGTGGCCGAGACCGTTCAACAGTGGTTTCATCGATTCCGCTGACACGAAAATGAAGCAACTTAAAGGACTTCCTTCCGCTCAAAAGTCTGCCAGACCACATTGATGTGGTTTCAGCCGGCCCTGACACTGAAGACAGGTAAGTTAAAGCTCAGATCAAAAGTGTACATCACACCAGTTCTCTATACTAGTCTATCAGAGCTGTCCTCATAATTGTTCTGGTAGAAAGCGAAAGCCTCTTTTCGTCTACAAGGAGTATGTGAGCGTTGCACACCGCAAGCCGAGCAAATCATCATCTTTATCATCATCAAGAACTAGGAGGAGGGCACGCGATGCTTCCGATCTGGGACCACGTAGCTTCCCCAACGTTGTCACTTTGCGATCTTCCGACACAAGTGCTCCCGCAAATTTTGCAGGGTTTTGCCCGATGATTTGCCTAGCCATGCGTAGTTTTTGATAGTTTAAGTTTTCCGATCCGACCCGATACGTGTCGGCGTTTGGCAGTGACAGTTTCTGGCTCTGCAGGCTTTCGGCAGAGTGAGCCTGTATTTTCTTACCGAATTGCGAGCCATTCACTCACTGACTTATTGTTCGGACCAACGCATATAGATAGACATCACGTAACCATAACGCGACTGGGAAGACGCTGACGCAGTGGCACTCATGGCATACCGGCGGTGACGCGACAATTGAGTGCCAACGTGCTGGTGCAGCCTTCTTCGCTCTTACACTTACCTACGTTTGTCCTTTTTGTATTTTCGGACTCGGAGAGAGAGAATATAGAATCTAAATCTATTGCTTTACTGGTTGCGTATTGTGTGCGCCTACCGCTACGCTACCCCTCTACGCTGTTAATAATAATATTGCACGAAGAAATAAAAACGCTAAACCACGCACACGAGCGAAAATACTTAGCAGACTGGCCGTCCTCCTCGACACGAAGAGGCAGAGGGAGAGTAGAGGTAGAGGTGGCGGTGCATTCGTAGTCCTCAATGAGGTTCCACGATTTTCTTCCCGTCCATGTGCTCGATGCATTTATTTAAATTAAAATTTATGAAAGAAAACTAGACCTAGAGAGAGAAACGCTTGTGCTGCTAGTACTGGTCTTGGTCTTCAACCACCTTAGAAAAAAAAAAAATGGCCGGCCGCAGTTTGTACGAGCGCTTCGTCGATCCTGGGACGGACCCGCTTTGGGTACGGATTCTAATGTTGGCTCTGGTCCTTTCCTGCGTCGCTTTCTACCTGTACGATTGCTTCCTTAGCGGTTCGCTGTGCCCGCAGAGGCACGCGAAAAACTTTGTGAGGCCGCCGCGCGTGGTTCGGATGGCCGAATTCGCAGCGGGAAAAAAGAGGAAAAACAAATTCGCCGATGACGAAAGGAGCAAAAAAGACTGAATCAATTAATTTTGCTACGATTGAATTTTGCTACCTTGTGGTGGTGGTGATAAAGACGATTTCTGTCGGTGAGAACGAGAAGATGCGCAACACTCTTGAATGTTTCGTCCGTGCAAGGGCCGTAGGGTCCTGCGCCGCGGCTTTGCAGCTGCAGCAGTACGATGAATCATATGTGCGGTCTTTTTTCTCTTCGAGTTTGTATTTTGGAGCTGCTGATTGAGATTAGAGTGACTAAAGATAAGGTCAGAGAGATGCAGCATGGGTCGTATGGATGCGTCTCCTGATCGTCCCCGTGCGTGTATAATTGGGATTGGCGACAACATAACAGCAAGTATACTACAGATCCCGTTCTTACAACCAACGCAACGAACTACTGAGCGAGAAAAACATGATCCAACTATCGCAAGAGTCTACTTTTCGCAACAGAAGAGCAGCTACGGCTGCGACAAAATCCGAAGCTAAAGCAAGTGACAACATAGGTGTTCCTGAGATCATCCGACAACATAGCGTGGATATGGCCTCTTACACTCTCGCTATCTGCTGCCTGGCGGGCTACGGCCTCGTCTTCGCACCGACGAGCGCCACGCAGACTCTCGTGAACCTCTCACGTCAGCTCGACATGCTGTTTGCTGACGTCACGAGCCGCTCCTTTTCGCCGCCGGTCAAGCTGGTTGGCGCAGCTGTACTTTTCTTTCTCCTCGGCGCGATCTATCTCGAGCTTCGCAAACGGACGGCGGCGGACCCAAAGAAGGCGGACAAGTTCAGCGTCGCCTGGGACCTGCTGTTCACCTACAACGCTTTCGTGAACTACGCAATGAACGCACTTTGTTTTGTCAAGGCTGCGACTTTGTTCACGTGGCTTTCGTTTCTCCCCCGGGGCGCGTCGCTGAAAGTGTTGGCTTTGAACCCGATCGCGCCCTGCCAGTACGTCCTCGACTTAGTCGCGACGGTCCTCATGGTCGAGGAGAAATTCACAATCGTCGACCAGCTGGAGAAGGTGTCGATTGCGAAATCACTGCTGCAGGCGCTCAGCCTGGATTCGGTGTCGGTGGGTCTCAACGATGTCCCCACTAGTACTTCTACGAGCAGCGGGGGGATGACTCCGCTCGAAGCAGTGCTGCCACTGGCGGGTTTCTGCGCACTGTGGATCGTCATAAAGCTTGTCTCCGTGGTCGTCATGGATTTGCTCTACATGATGATGCCCTTCGTGTTGATGGGGGTGTCCAAGTCCGGCGGGAGCAGCGTCTATCTACGGCTGCTGGACGATGAGCAGATGACCCGGGAGTACTACGAAATGATGAAGGTGATGATCGACGACCCCCACTCCGCAGGCGTGGATTTGGGATTCAACTTCTACGACGGAGACTACTCAAGGACACCAGAAGTCGCACAGGTACAACTACTACTGCAGAACCAGGAGCAGGAGGACGACGAGGCGTTGATGTTCATAAAAAAAACTCGATTGAAATAAAAGCCTCCATGACCTGCGATCACGAGGAAGGCTCAGGATCGACGACTGCAAGAACTGCTCCTCCAGGTAAAAAAGTTTGAGTACGCATGGAAGAAGATGGGTCTCAAGGAGGGCATGCGAGTGATCGACATCGGCTGCGGATTTGGGGACTGGCTGCACTGGCTAGCCACCGAAAAAGGGTGCAAATGCTGGGGATTGAACCTCACGCACGGACAGGTAATCGTACGTTTAGCAGGCTAAGCAGCTATTCCTATTCGCAATGATCCAGATCCATTCCTTTATCTATAATTGGGTGCGAGGTCGTCGTAGTCTAGTGGCGCGGCTTAGGCTTTGTTGATCAATATCTACAATTAGATTACTTTCTTACTTGCCTTGGGTTCTGAGGTGGATTCCCCTTTCTGTTTGGTCAAAGAATGAATGTTCCCACATGATTCCCAGGCCGACGTGGTTGAGTCTCGCGGAATTCCGTGCCTCCGCGGTCCCTGGCAGAAATTCCACAAGATGGCAAGGGACGAATCTGACCCGGCGTTCATCGAGGATTTCCAGGGCAAATTCGACGCTGTGACCGCCTGGGACACGATCGAGCACTACGTGAAGGGCGCTGACACGTGGAACAAGCCAGTGATCTACCGCACCTACCGCGACTTGTTCCAGCTCGTGCACTTTTTCCTCGACCCGAAAACGAAGTGCGGCTCCTTCTGGGCGTCGACGCTGCACCGCGCGCGAGCTTCGAACAGAACATTCCCGACCTGCGTGCACGAGTGGATCAATGTGCGACTTTCTTCTGTAGCCATTGAATCAATTTTGGACGGTGCTGACGGGCAGTATTGTCCGAAGCCGCAACCAAGCAAAGCCCGCCTAAAACGAAGATACTCATATAACTAAACAGGTTTGGCAAGCTGCAACCAAGCAAAGCCCGCCTAAAACGAAGATACTCAATAACTAACAGGTCTGGCTTCTCACCACTACCTACTCTGGATGCTACCCGGGTAAGCTGGCCTGGTCCACTCTTTCTGGCCGCGCCATGCCCCAGATGAAGCTCGCTTACGAGGAGGACCTGATCGAGGACTACCGAATGACTTCGCTGCTCTGCAAAAACCACTTTGGCAACTTCGAGCTGGCGCGTTCGTGGGACTTGCGGTTTTACTACACCATGTTCGTTTTGTCGCTGATGAAGGCCCACTTTCCCTTCCACTTCTGGAACCATACGATGCGAAAGGAGAACAGCTGGATGTGGCACGTTGGCGGCGTGGACCCAAAACCGGCGAAAACCACCCCGTGCCACCTCTTTTGGCAGAACTACAAACTGCAGAAAAACGTCGTCTCCTTCGTGGATGGGCCGTTGCCGGAGTACCTCGAGAAGTCGTAAAGCAGGGTTTTTTGATGTGGTAGCGGCGAGGAGCCGCACAGTAGAGGGTGTCGGCCACGGCCGCTCGGGAAAGGGAAGAGAGCGTGCCCTCAGACGAGTAGATTATTTTTTACGTACTTTCTTACGAACTCTGTACGTCTTGTTCAGGAGTCTCGTAAAATCAGTCCCGCTATACCAGGTTTGGTACTCGGATGCAGCGTCATGGATAGAGTCAAAATTTATGCCGAAACGAATACGAAAGTAGAAGTACTCTACGAGCAGAACTACCTCAACCACGAAGGAGAGGCGACCACCGCCACCACACCCGTTGCCATGATCGTGTAAAATGAAGGGCCACTAAACCACAGTCCCGTTTATCATCGCAGTGAGTTTCTCCAAGGAAGGTATACAAACATAATTTTCCGGTTTGTTCCTGCTGAAAGTAGCGCAGCACAGCTGCCAGTGAAGACTTTTCGTCTTTCGTGCTCGCAAAGCAGCAGATACAAAAATTGAAAAATAAATGGCAGTGGTAGAGAGCTACTAGTCCTAGTAAAATAGTACAACTAGAAGTGACGCGTAAATCAAATACTAGTAAGAAAGATACATATAGAATGTTGCGATTCGCGCGGATCAGAATGATGGGTACTATGCATGTCTCGCGGCCGAAAATACAATGGTGGGCGCATCACGTGATGTAACGGCTTTCATGATGTAGATCATGTTGCGCAGCTGGTGCTAAAATAGAAATGGCATAATTGGGGGGGACTTTACCCCGATTCACAACGAGCATCAGTGGTGCGCCGTGTTGCTTCCTTTTCTGTTCTCCTCATCGTCATCAACATATACATAGGAAACAAAACAGGCTTCAATGCTTGTTTTGAACAAGAGGGACCACTAAGGGGAGCTGCAAAATTGACGTCGAGATGAAAACCGCCACAGCCTCGCAAACGAACCGGCAAAGAACAATCATATGAATGAAGTATTTACTCAGAGTTAGAAGGAGTCCATCGACAGCAATTTCCACCACTTCGAGGCAGCGCCAGCCGAGATTCTGCCCCTAGCCCTACGCACTTTGTCTAGCAGATGCAGAGGCCGCTGCAGAGCCAGAGAATAATATGTCTCCGAGCTGCACTAGATCTTCGGCGCTGAATGATGAATGATGGCCCAATTACCCAAACGACGAGGCCCGGCAATGGGCATCCGCGGCATCGGCGCGGGCGCATAGCGTTTGACGCGAAGTGTGTGATACCGACCGGACGCGGACAGAACTTCAGCTAGGGCCGAAGCCCGCTCCCCACCCCCCTGCCGCGGGTTATTGTTCGCGAACTCTGTTTTTCTCTGCGATCTCTGACAAGCACATCAACTGGAAGAACAAGATGGATGCCATGGACGACCACCTTTCCGCCCTGAAAACGGAGTGGGTGGTGCTGAAGGAGAAATGGTTTTACGGGGAGAGCGTGGACCCTGTTTTCGAGGGCACGGTCAAGGATTTCTGCGAGTTCGATTCCACGATGCAGGACCTGTATAAGCAGATCGAGAACTACATGCGCGCGAGCGAAAACCTGTGCGGCGGCATCATGAAGGTCGCAGAAGTCGTCGTCGCGGGAATGGGCAAAGAAAAGGACCCGCAAATCGGTAATGCGGTTGCGGAGTACTTCGACTAGAAGTTCTTCTTCGAGATTCTGTTTCTGAACGAAGGCGAAGGCCTCTGCCTCTCTCCTGTTTGTAGTACTTGCTCAGCCGTCCGGCATAGACATAGTGACTGATGATCCATCTTCAATAAACCAACCAAGTAAGTAGGTCCTTGACTACACTTCATCTACGCTTGATTTATTAACAAAAAATTCCTACACCTACAGCTGCAGAGAGCTGCAAATTGAAGGAGGCGGCCAACCAGATCACGCGCATGGATGCACCGCACTCCGCGATTGCGAAGCTACGGCGGGACATGGACTTCAACATCTTGAACCCTATGAGGCAGCACCTGATGAATAACCGTATTCGCTGCATTGCATTCAATGTTCGTTTTTTATCTTCGCGTATCAGTTGCATCTTCACGACCCTCTTGCACTGCACGCCCACAGACACGTGTTTTTCGCATGATTGATTCGCTCCATGATTGCCTCACACTGCACCGGACAGGTAACCTGAAGTCGAATTTGGAGCAGCGACGGCGCAAGCTGATGGAGTTCAAGTCGGCCAAGAAAGCCCTGGAGAAGGTCTCCGGCAACGGTAAGACGGACCGCAAGTACATGCACGCCGAGGCCAGTCTGACCGCCGCCAAGGCGGCGTTTGTCGAGTGCGACCGCAACGTTTTCGAATGGCTCTATATTCTGGACGAGTACAAAGGAGACATCCTGGACTCGACGATCCAGACGATCAAGTACCTTCAGTACGAATTCTTCGCGAGCTCGGCGCACGCCCTGAGCGGCGTCCTGCCGAAGCGAATGGAGTTTCGCCCGATGGTGGAGATGACACCGGAGCACTTGGAAAACCAGGTGGACATCGAGCTGCAGGAGGGCGGAGGTGGCGAGGAAGGGGAGGAGGAACCAATAACAGATTTCGGGATAAAGCTCATCACGAAACTCGAGAAGGATGGGCGCGCAGTGGAAGAGGAACCAGTACCTATATGATTTCTTCTGCGAATGATCTGCTGCAATGACTGATTAAAACAGTGTAATGCCAGCTCTCGAACGATGTTCCTGCTGGATCTTCTGCACCCAAATTCACCAGAAAGTCGCTGTTGATCCTTTGTCGCTGAGCAGTCTGCTCTCGCAAGGCTTCGACGAGAGCGACGCACGGCGGGCGCTGCGCCTGCACAACAATGATACACAAGCCGCAATGGACTGGATCGTCAACGGGGGGAAGGATGAAAAAGCGGTCGCCGACATCCAGGACGGGGTGCGCATGCCGACCACAATCAGGAGGATTCAGAAGCTACGGAAAAAGCGAAAAGAAGAAAGAGAAAAGCAACGCGCGGAAAAGGCAGCGAGGGAAGGAGGTACGTAGTAGAAGTAGTAGAACAAGTAGTAGAAGTAGTAAAATTCATTGTAATTTTTCCGGCCTCACATGTAGTACTTGTAGAAGCAAGTAGTGCGAGTGTTAGGCGTAAGTAGTTCTCGATTGTTTTTACGCATCTTCTTCATCTCCTCCACTTTTTGTTTTTCCCGACGTGCGCACGGACCAAAGAAATCGAATTCTTGTGTTTCAGTGGATAACCCGAAGCCCCCTACCTTGGACGACATCGCGCACAAGCAGCCCGCAGCGCCGTCGCAGCCAGTCGATCTCCTCTCGTATCACCCTTCTATCTTTCTACTTGTTTGTTTTTATGACGGCCAACACTGCTTCTGCGCAACTACTTCAAAAATTTTAAGGGAGCACGTTTTTGCGATGGTTTTGATGCCGATTCCGATGACGATGCCTGATGATACTTTAATTGAAATCACAAGCCAAACCA
>RXOD01006363.1:0-10564 GCA_005223375.1 Amoebophrya sp. AT5.2
TATGTAAGTCTCTGTGCAGTTCTGAAGCTGAGTAGACTCTGTCGCGTACTCGGAACAACCGCGGGCGAAATGCCCTGATCTAGTTGATGCGATTATTTATGTGAGACAAGCACACTTCGTTGGTGTATGTCTTGCTATGAGCCTTCACCTTCTGCTTCTCGTAGATTGACCAGTGGCCCACTGATCGGAAGTGTGGTCGGTTCGAGTCATCTTCCACGGCACATTCTAGAGCCATCACATTAAAAGTCTGTGATTGTAGTAAGATCCAGCGGCGCAGCTATACTTACTGTGTTTCGACGTGTAGTGGTCAGCTACTACGCTACAAGACGCATCCGGCATGCAGACATTCATTGTGCGCACGATTTTTAGAATCATATACTGGCACCACGCACCACCTGCTGTAGGCCAATGAATGCTACCAGAATGAATTTATTAGAAATATTAAGTCCTTACTTTGTTCAGTAAAATCAGAGAAAGTTTCGATTTATGGGTGGAGTAAATGGACAGAAAGAAGCTATTTATTTAAATTATCTATCGATCGAAGTCATATAGACACTGATGCTCTCACACATAGTTCTCGAGACAATAGATGCGGACACCTACGACCCATAGATATAAATAAACTTATTCAGTCTTACAACTCGCTGTACCTGTAGCACGATGGATGAAAGTAAGTCTCCAGATTCAGAGATACAATTGAGGTGCGGCTCCTCTCGCAGGCATTAGCCGCCGTTGCAGAGACAGAGAGATTGTCGCTACCTATCAGGATAAACGAATCATTGATTTACTTACTTTGACTCTAAGTCATCGTCGTTGCGATGCCGATCCGCATGCCAGCGCACGGATCAGGACAGACGCGCGGCCATTTTATCGATCATTTTCGGAAAAACTTGCTATTTTTGCTCGTGCGTTATGTTTCTTGCCTTCATCCCTACCGGACGTCGGCCGATTCAATTGGTCAGAACAACACATCGATTTCGGAAAAAGTCTATCTTTCTAGCGATCAGGCTCCCGAGGGAGGACATTTCCAAACGCTCTTCATCAGATTTTAACAGCGAATCAATCTTGTAACCAAAACAAAGGCCCTTTTCCGAGCAGTACAGAGTCTTCATGTTCCACCGATATCCTTTGAAAAGTTTATCAATCTGCGTGACGCATTGACGCCAATACATCTGATTGGCCGACACATAGAGCAACGAAAGCAAACGCTTCAACTTGCGACGTCTATTGATTTTTCGGGAATGAATGATCGAAACCACGAGACACACCATGAACGCATCGAAAGAAACTCGTCGCCTGCTGTGCGAACCCTGTGTGAGGGTTTGCCCGCGTGTGAGGGTTTGCCCGCGTGTGAGGGTTCGCCCGCCTTCGATATTGTGTCAGGAAAGAAGCGCATGCAGACGGAGATGGCAGCGCAGGAGAAAAGCTAATGACGTTGATGCATAAAACGAAAACGCATGCGGCGACCAGAGAGAAGCGAAACCACAGCAGCTACTACCACAGCGAGAGATGATGGCGCGTCGGCGAGAGAGGGAGTCACAGTCTTGCTCAAAGGGTATGAGAGAGTGAGGCTATTAACTTGTCAGCGCGTCGTGCGCAGTTCTACGTTTAACAGCAGCGATTGCAGAGTCGACGCGTGTCTGAGGAAGCCAGTTCGTTCCTGTTTTAGTGCAGCCAGATTCGTCCTCGTTTTCCCTAAAGTCGTCACTTTCTGCAAAGTAAATCGGTTATAGTTAGATAGTGTGTATAGTAAGTTCATTGATTCACTCACTCATACATTGGTTTATGCCTTGAGCTGTGCTCCTTATTTTATCAGAGCGCAGGCGTAGTGGGAAGGATGAGGCCTCCGTTTGGTTCAGGTTCTGGCGGTCGTCCGCCCGACCAATGAGGGGGGGCTTTGCTCGCCCCCGCCGGCCGGCGCTTCGTACTCGGCCGGCGCTTGCCTGGCCAATTTCTGCAGCCGGATGGGCAACGAAAATGCCGGCGCGCCGGCATCTTCGGGGGTATTTTCGCAGGCCGCGCTGATGGCGGCGCACCGGCATCATCGGGGATATTTCCGCAGGTAGCAAGTTGCGCAGGCTGATGGCGGTCCTGAAGGAGCTGGAGGACAAGTACGGCATCAAGTCCCTGCGCAAGAAGCACGCTACGGCCGAAGCCGAAGGGGCTCCCTGCCAAAGTGGCACAATAACAACAACAGCGCAAGCGCAGAGCTACCCTATAACTGCCGACAGATATCTGGCACCTCTGCGCGTTTTCAAGTACGCCAGTGCCGGCGGAGGGGCGATGGGGTACGGAAGGGACGGCAAGTGCTTCGCGTGCGGTAATGGGAGCCGCCGCACGTCTACTTATGCGAGGGGGGTAGGTTTCTCTTGGCGCGGCCAATGTAGTGGGGGGCGTGCGTTGTCGCGTCTCGGGTCTTGGTCTTGGTGAATCGCGTGCGGCGGCGTGTGCTGCTTTAGCGGCTCGCTGTAATTGGCTTTGGCTGGTCTGTCTATTATTTATTAGTTTCTGCTTGCCATGTCGGGGGGAAGCAAGCGACTCCACTTAGGGCAGTGGATCGGAGGGACCGAGGTCGCCCCGGCGCCGTGCGTCTCGCCACAGCATACATAGTGTCTTGGTTGGTTTGGAGTTTAGGGCGTGAGATTTGTACTCCGATGCCACTCCGCCTAGGTTGTCGACATCGTCCGCGCGCATAGATAGAAAGGCCGGCAAAACAGGGATTCCTCTTGCCTCCCCTCTAATGCAGTTCGCGCCGGAGAAGGGCCAGCAGATGCGAACATGAGTAACTTGCTGGAGTCTTGTGCCACCGCAAAGCGCAAAAGCGAGACCAGCACCTCCGCGCATGGGTGCGGAAATGACGAACAACCGTCGCAGCTCGACAGCGATGGGAGAAATGGCGCCGCGCGCCATGTGTGCGGGGACAACGACGCGCCGACGAGGAGGAGGACGACGACGACGACCCGCGCCCGAAGACGCTGCGGCCGGATCCTTTTAGATTTTTAGACTTTCAAAATCTTAAGGAATCTGCAGGAATGAGGAACGAAGTGAAAGGCTTAGGTTGCTGGCCCCGCAGCGGCAGCGATCGCCGCCAGGCAGGTGGTTTTGCTCGGTTTCGTGCGACGCGAGGCGGGCGGCAGAAACGCAACCAAATTCAGCGATTGCGACTGAATGCGCATTAGATTTAGATTTTTCGGGCCGCATGGGCTGCCGCGTTGCGCCTGCGTAAGACCCTGGATCAAAGAAACAAATACAAGATCCGTGGCTTAGTTGCGGACGCACTGGATCAGCATGATGAAAGAGCGACTCACTTTTGCGCGCGGCTTCGGACAGCAGACAGTCCTAGGCCAGCGCGCTGGGTTTGGCGCCGGGTCCTCGGTTGATCCGGCCGCCTGTGAATGCTCCCTCGTCAAGAGGTAGAGGCAGACGTTAGATTGATAGATTGAAAGAGCGATGTTACGGAAAACCCAGCGGCTACGGAAAGATAGTCTCATTGATTGCCCGACCAAAAGTCTCTGTTTCCAATGGATGCGCGTTCTCGTCTTCAAATTTGAAACCTTTTCGTGGAATTGGCAACAAGTCTGGTGTTGGCAGGCGTTTCTTCTGGTGGTCCTCTTGATTTTGATCAATTCTAAACTACTAATTCAAAATCAATCCAGATTGATTATCAATTGTGCATTTGGTCTGAAGAAAGTCCGCGAGTCAGTGCCCAGGTCAAACATGCTGAACTCACGATCAGCCTCTGCGTGCTGCTGCTGTACCCTGAAGACATCTCTGAAAAGCGGTGGCTCGATCTCGTATCATTCTCTGTCTCCATCGCTGTCAGACTCGATCACCGATGGCACATGAACATGAACGGAAATCGCAACAAAGGAAGACAAAATTGGTAGCGGCGCAAAACAGTTGTCTCTGCTCCAAAGATCCACGGATGTCGGAACACAGATCCTCTCTGGTCTACAGATCCTTTCAGTTTTCTGACGATAGTCGTCGGCTCTGCTGTCGCAAATGTCGAACGGCTTACGGGAATAAGAGAATTCGCGCGTCGCGTGTTGAGTTGTGCACCAGAGTGATGATCGGGCCAAATCGTCAAACTTTTACCGGAATTGGCCACGGTTCTGGCGGGTCGGGCCGTTGGGGCGATGCAGCTACATGTAAGTACCACAATGAATCAATCAATCAGACCACATATCGGGGGGGTGCGCATCCCAGCCACGCACAGCAGACAGGTTTGCGTTGACTAACTTTAAGTTACTTAAAAGCTGCACGCCATACAGTAGTTGCGATATAGTTGGGATACCAGTAACGTGCAAGGTGATTCAGCCTTAACAACTACAAATTGTAATTGTCAGCTCAGTCTTATGTCAGCTGGGATTGAAAACGAAAGAGCTCGCGGGCAGCCGCTGCTGCTGTGCAATTATCCGGCCATCCTTAAGAACAATCGCTTCAGAAACTGGTGCGTAGTCTTTTGATTTTTTTTTGTAGCTGCCATCATCTATTACTATTGACTAGCATGAGGATCATCATGCGGTTGCGTTCGGGATGCCCCCCTTCCGAGACAAGTATCAATCTATAATCAGTAGCGCTGAACAAGATTTTATCATAGTCATACGCATACCACGTCTGTAGTACTTGCGTAGATGCTCACGTGCTTTCGCATTTGGATCTCAAAAGTACATGGCTGGATGCTCATGCTATCAAGCCTGTGAAACGCAACTGTTAGTTTTCATCTGCCGCAAGCAAGTTGTCTTCGTGTAGTCGTGCTACAAGAAATGCAGCAGCTGGAGGAGTACATGAGTACGTTGAGCTCAGATACGACTAGAGGGGTTCAGCCCGAACTGTGCCCCGACTGACTCGAGGCGTCTCTGAAATGCCAGTTTAAAAACATTTTTCAAGAACGAAGAAATGCATGTGCGACTGATCGGTTTGGGCTCAAGATATTATATCATGAGCGCCGGCCCAGATGAACGCAACAGCACCGTGTTTGAAAGTTTCCTAGAGCTTCTCTTCCCGGAGCCGCGTCTGAGAGTTGAAGGAGAGGCTAGAGGAAGCACCTCCTCTCGAAGTGTCGTCGGAGAGTTTCCCGTCGCGCCCGAGCTGCAGTTGAAGACACGTACCAGCACAGTACCACTTCTGCTTCCAGTGTAGAGTAAAGCAAGCTGTTGTAGTGGTGGTGGATGAGCAAGCCGAGATAGAAGTAGGTACATAGACAATTACAAGAACATCAAATAGCGTATAGAAAGGATGTCTTCGCCCAAGCGGGCGAAGATCGGCACGCTTCGGGAGGCGCCGTCGCTTTCCGAGCTCTTCGACCGGCGGGCGCGCACGCAGGACATGTGGGGCAAGGAGCCGATCGAGTACCAGCGGCTGTTTGATGTCGAGCAGAACACGCTGAAGCACCGGGAGTCTGGCCTGCAGGTGTGGCGCGGTTTCGCGGACCTGGTGAACCGAACCGATAAGCGATACCCCGACAGTCGCGACAACGTGTGCGTCTTCTTCTGGACGAGCAAAGCGGACCTCCCCAAATGGCTCAAAGTGGGACAGAATAACGCGATCTGGAGCGACATCCTGCTGAAGTTGTGCAAGGTGCACAAAGAGGAAGTCATGGACGACGAAGGGGAGATGGTGCTTTTTATGTAGTTACGGGACATAGTTTTGGTTGTAGTTGTGTAGTTGCGCGCGCACCTAAGATAGACTCGACGTGTTCGTATCTGCGCTGCAGGAAGCGAACAAGCGAAAGCCAAAGAAAGGAAGTGCCTGTTGACCTGAGGGGACCGCAACTGAAGACGTGCGGATTACACAGACGGGCACTCCCCCGCCATTGATTGTCATTGATTCATAGCCTCGACAAATAACTGCACACTTAACTAAAACGACAACATCAGAGCGCGACGCTGCCGGCCGCGGGAGGCGCACAGAAAAAATCGCACGAGTCCAGCACCACGACGAAAGCGTCAATGAGTTCGCTGCAGAGTGCAACGTCCAGCTTGGGAGAAATGGGCGGGGGTGAAGCGAAGCACTTTCTTTGCGAGTTTCTGTCTCTGGAGCCAGAGGAAATTCACCAGATGGCGATCAAGAACGACGTACGGCCCTTCAACGACAAAGAGGGATACGCGCATCCAAGTACTTATACTACTTCAGAAAGTAGTCGATACGATGATTCTGCTCTGACTCATTGATTTCCCAAAACCAGTACTCGCACTGCACGTGCACTATACTAAACGCACTCACCCTACGTCTACCGCAGCCAAAGTGCAGCTGGTGGAGCTGATGACAGGACGGGCGTATCGGGACTGCCTTCGCGACGGCAGCGTCGCGCAGTTCGAAATCGCAATTCCCGTCTACGTGCCGGCGAAGATGCTGACGCGGAGCCGGGACGGCTACGGATCGGCGAAGTTTCCGCACATCCTGAATATCGCCATCAGCGAGTACGACCCGTTTCCAACAACGTTTTGGAACGACCGCCTGGTGGACGCGGCCGCAGCCGGAGACCCCGCGAAACTCACCCTGTGCTTCGAGAAAGGTAAAGGAGCGTTGAATTGTACGTTGATTCTGCTTGTTCAGCTTGTGGTCATGATTTTTCGTGTCTCTGTTTCTCTCGTGGCAGGCACCGTCGACAGACCAATCATTGCATTACTACCTACGGCGATACCCATACCCAGGCGCCAGTCTGAACCACCAGGACTGCAGAGGGTGGACTGCGCTGCACGCCGTGGCCAACATTTTGCATGACCGGGCGTTTCGGGACGGCAATCGAAAGAAGCAGGTGCTGGACATTCTGCTGCCGCGAAAGCCAAACATGCACATCCGGACGCTGCGGGGGGAATTGGCCGTCGACCTCGCCGAATTCCGGGGCTTCGCTCTTTGCGCGGACGTCCTGCGGTCGGAGTACCACGTACCAATAAAGGACGCCGAAATCCTCCACAAAACGCCTGACGCGCCACTCGCCGTGGCGCTACGAGAAAGATTGTTGTTCTGAGATCGATCGACATCATGACAACGGAACACTCGTGCTTTCATCATACACTGTCTGACTTGAAGAGGGGCTCAATCAATACCGACACTCATCATTCTGATCGTGAGAAAGTAGGTTTTCACGCACATTTTGGCTGCAAACGGACAACATCCGGTCACGCAGACATTCATGCATTCTGCTGGTTGTTGTAGGAAATGCCAGTGCAGCTGAAGCGCGAACGCTTCTGCACAGCATAGCAACTTGATTTTGCGCGACTCGCATGTACATCTGAATCGATTTTGGAAACGCACAACAAGGTAGTGGAGCTGGATACTGTAAAAAATCGATGTGCGGTGCGGCAAGAACAAACGATAAAAGGCCGATGACCGCAAGATGGTTCATGTCATCGGGGTATTTTCGTAAACCGTGCTTTGTTCAAAAATCGCTCTCCCGCATGAGGATCCAAGTAAGTGCCGCCTGGCGAGTTATTGCTAGCGAGAGTCGAGGTTAACTTTGGCATTGATGTGTTAGAAGCATTTCTGCAGCGTCTTGATATGGATTGTCTAAAAGTAATTAATAGTAAACAGACCATTGCAAGACCCCAGGAGGGCCTACGGCCCGAAAGCATGATCGGATGAATTTTGCCCCCCTAGATGTCGAAATTAAGACCAAGACGGGGGCTCGCGATTAGCGCTGAGCGAGTTCCGTCACGCATAGACTTTTGTTCATGGTCGTTTATACATCGCCTGCTAAATGATCGGATTCGGAGCCGCTGTCGCATATCATAGCTCATAAATAAGGTTAAGGATGGAGCAGCACCAACAAAGCGGGGGTCTCGCGGACTATTACCGTGAGAAAACGCAGGAGAGCTTGCGGCGGACATTGGCAACTCTGCAGCAGACCGATGAAATCGCGACTAAAAGTTGCCTCAAACTCGATGAGCAGACGGAGCAGATTAAGCGAACACAAGCTTACGCGGACACAGCCGAGAATAATTTGGACCTCAGCGAGAAGCTTCTGCAAGGTACAGATCGAATGAATGAAATTCTCTTCCGTGGCAATGGCCCGATCGGTTAGACTTGCAACAGCCTCAGCTGTAGTCGGAATCAAAAACAATATATATATAAATTCGAGTCTGTAGTGGAAGTAGATGAAGTATCCTATGCCATCTACTTATGCGAAATTGCTTTTGCTTCTCAGGTATGTCGTCTTGGTACGGGCGGTTCAAGGGTGCTTTCTCTTCCGCGTACGAGTCATCCGAAAAATTTTCGGCATCGAGCGCTAGGGAGTCTTCATCGGCGAACGGAAATTCGAGCAGCAAGGCAACACCGTCTTCAGTGGGCGGAGCGACGTCTTCAAAGCCACGAGAACCAGTTACTGGAGGCAGCGGCCCGGTTCCGCGAGCGTGCGACGCTGGCGCAGCAGCTACTACCAGCAGTGAGGACAAGGACCTTGCGTTGATGTCGCAACTGGTAGGTGGGCTGAAGGAAAAGTCGTATGCAATGGGACAAACTCTGTCTATGCATAATGACATGCTCGATAACCTGAGCGAAACAACCGATCGAAACACGGCGAAGCTGGAGCGAAATCAAACGAGACTCAAGCAGGTGTTAAGGTGAGCATGGTACTTGCTCAGGTGCAGTGAAGAAAGATTGTGAATGCTGCGGTATCACGCCGCGCTCCTCTACGGAAAAGCGCGACATATAGCGAATCGTTGCACGACGACGACCACCCTCAACTACTGGCTGAGGGGCTCCCTCGGCGAGACCAGATGTTGGTGCCAAGGGGTTCAGCGCGCCCAAAACCCTGTACGGCGACGTTTACCACCCTTTGCTGTTCGCAAGGTTTTTGTCCGGTCGTGCCTGGTCCGAGAGCTCATCGAGAGGGACGTACATAGTTAGAAGTAAAAAATATTCGCGAGGAAAACCCCGCCGCTGCGCACGCGCAAACTATTAAGACTAACTACTTAAAACAAAGATTACGCAACATCTGTTGTTGCTTACAACTCCAGCTAAAGAAGTTCTACTTCGACGCACGGTAGATTCAGGCTTTCAACGCACGAAAGATGTCAGGCTACGGCTACCGTGAGCAAGGCAGTGACGGGCCGGCTCTAACAAGCGGGCGCATCAGTACGGGGCGCGGGGAGTCTCCACGGGGGATTTTGAAGCGTACGGGGTCCGTGTCCGCGCGCTCGAGCGAAAACGTCGTCGTGCTCACTGAAAAGGAGCTTGAAGCACACGAACAGCAGCTCCTTACGCCGAGGCGAGTTTCTGGCGGAGGGGCTTCCGGTACGACCCCAGCCGTCGAACTGCTCTCAAAACTTGTGGAGGGGAACGATCACGCGGGAGGGCCAGCGACAACGTCGGCGGCAACGTCGAAGCAAGCCGAAAGTGTGGAAGATGCAGACGGCGGAGTCGCCGCGGCCGTTAGAGGCGATCCGGAGGAGCAGCTGGTCGATGAAGCGGTCCGCGATGAACAAGGTTCATCCATATGACGTGATTGTCCTGTGCAGTGCCGTCTTCCCGCGTCACGATCGAGTGCTGCGTGTAGGGATAAAAGAAAGAACTTGTAGTTTTTGTTCGACCTCCTTGCTCGTCGGAGGTTCAAAAAAAAATCTACAACTTTATGGAGATGAAGACATTGACAGCACTTCATTGTGCTTCGAGGTGATCTACTTTTTGCGCAGGTGCCCCCGCATTCGCTCCCGACGAGCAGGAACGGACCGCTTCGCCTACACTAGCCGCGGTGGATCCACTACGTCTGCAGCCACAAGCTGCAGATGCTCCGTCCGCCGCGGATCAGACATCAGGATCAGGCCCTTCTAGGCCTAGTAGGCCGACCCTACAACGACAGAGCACTAGGGGTCCGCAGCTGCTGGCGCGCTCGCAGTCGCTCAGCCACGATTCTGCGGGCAGCGAGAAGTCGCTCCCGACGAGCAAGAAGGGCCTGCTTCGCCAGTCCATGTTTTCGCGAGCGAAAGCGCGAACCGCCGCCGCCATGGGAGACCTGATGGTGGGAACCGCGGACCGCCACATGCGCGAGCGGCGCCACCTCCTGCAAACCGCGGAAGCTCGCTGCCTGGCGCGCGGCACGCTGGCCGCCGACCCCGCGGCGCTGCGGCGGTTGAAGCAGCGCCGCCGGCTACAGGTGAAGCTGTCGCCGGAGATGGAGGCCGCGAACGCGGAGGAGGCGGAACTCCGCGCGTGGCTGAAATTCGACCTGTTCTTCGGGCTCTTTGTGATCGCGAACGCCGTCACGATGGGCATCGAGGCGAACGACCCGCACCCGCCGCACTTGCCCAGCTACGGCTTTTTTGAGAACCGTCCCACCACCTGGGTCTTCAACCAGATTTTCCTGATCGTGTTCATGATCGAGCTGGCCCTCCGGTGCCACTACGAGACCGCGCGGGTCTCGTTCAAGAAGGGGTGGGTCCAGTTCGACGCCACCCTGATCTTTCTCGGCGTCGTGGACGCGTGGGTCGTCCCGAACCTGCAGCTGGAGGCGGACCTGCCGCTGCTGTCGATTTTGCGCGTGTTCCGTCTGCTGCGGCTAATCCGTCTGGTCCGCCTGATGGACCAGTTTCGGGAGCTGTGGTTAAGGGGGGGATCAACCCAT
>RXOD01006364.1:0-10562 GCA_005223375.1 Amoebophrya sp. AT5.2
CCGCCGCGAGGCGGTGCGCAGGAGCGCACCCGTCGCGCGCTGGCCGAGATTCGTCGCGGCGGGGAGAGACGAACAAGAGGACATGTTCGCGGACCGATAAAAGAGTCCTGCTTGCCGTTGCATCAAATGCAGACACAACACGTGATCATGAAGCTAGGTGCACGCTGCTGCGCATCGTCCGTCGAACAGCCTCCGCGCCGCCTGAAAGGAAAATTGTCGTCATCGCAACAAAGAAATTTCGATTATCGCAAACAAGTCAAAGCGTCTCTGTTGTACATGGCAAGTAGAATCTCTGTACACATGAATTTTTCCCCGTGCCTGCGTATCCAAGTCGCAGTCGCTGCAATCGTGATCGTGTCGCCCCCTGATGATCGTACCTTAACAAGTTAGTATCCTAAACCTTCGATGTTGGCTAGTGAGTACTCGTAAATCGATAAAATTCGACATACAGTTCTAAGTAGAAGGTGACAGTTAAAGCATTAAAGCTCGCAAGCCTAAGCTCCGCTTTTTTGCTTAGGCGGGTTCCGAGTTCCCCACACTGCACCGCCCGCCTCCATCGTATCTACACGTCCTTGCCGGCGTCGCCGCAAACTCAAAAAACCTGGCGTTCCCTCAAAACTGCGACTGTCTCCGCAAAAACCCAATCCTTCAATAGGTTCCTCACTACCCCTGCGACACCATCAGCAAGTCACTTAGATTTTCTAGTTGCACCGCGAGCAAGTAGTTCAGCTTTTTCGTCAAATGTCCGCTCAGCCCGTGCTTTTCCGCAAATTTTTTCGCGGCCTCGTGCGGCTTCTGACCTCGGTAGACGACCAGGCGGTCGGTCTCGGTTGGCGAAATGTTCACGTCCACGTAAAGCAGCACGTTTTCATCCTCGTCGCTCTCCGCAGCGCGCCTGCGTCGTCTGCTCTGCCCCAGCGCCTGGTAGGCGGCGTGCAGATTTTTTCGCGGACCCCCGCTCGTACTTCGAGGCCTGGGCCTGAATTTTTGATTCTGGCTCTGGGGCAACGCTTTCGCGGGAGCCGCGCTGCGGGATAGGAAGTCGACGAATTCCTCCTGCTCTTGCTCGTTGTGGTCCGTCTCCGCGTGGTGGTCCACAACCTCCATAATCCGCCTGCGACTCCGATTGTACCTGTTGGCGCTGCTGCTGGTTTTCGTAGTCGCGGCACCGTTCTGGGCTCTCGCAGGTCCCGGCTGCACATAGTGCTCTTCCTCGCTGGTATAGTAGTTGCTCATCTTCGGCGCCCGGCCGCGGGCTCCGCCCGCACCGCCGCGACCGCCTCCTGCGCGCGCCCCAGCATGTTCCTTCTCTAGCATCACCACTGCCTCCTCTTCTCCTTCGTCCTCCACATGATCTTCTTTCTTGTTCGCCCGACTGGGAGGGCTGAAGACCCGCTTTTTCATTTCTCGGAGCGCCGCCACCGACGACGCCTTCTTGTCCGTTCTCGGCGCCCGCGTCTCCTGCCACCGACGTAGCTCTGATTTGGCGTCGAAAGCGCGCCGCATCCGCGACGTGGTCTCCTCGTAACCACGCACGTTCGTGGAGGCTGCGTTCGCAGCGTGCGGGGCTACTTCCACGTTCGGCTTGAACGAACACGCGGCCAGTTCGCGGTCCTGCTGCAGCTGTTGGGCGATTTTGACGTTTTCCGCGAGTTTCTCCTTTTGGTGCATGCCGCGCTCGTACAAGGAGGAGGACGTTAGCACCTGCACCGCCTGCAACACGTCCACCGTCCGTTCCTGTGGTGTTGAGTAAGCTCCTTTGCCCTTCCCCTTCGCGCGTGCAGATGGTTTCCTGCCTCTGGTTCCCGCTGCTCTTGTTTGCACGTCTACTTCAACGACCTGCTGCTCCTTGCTGTTCTTTTTCCCCCGCCGCTGGAAAAACTGCATCTCGCGCGCTTCCTTCTTCTCCCGCTCTTCCTTCTCCGTTCGCTGTTTCTGCAGCTTCTCCTGGTTCTTCTTCTGGCGCCACAACAGCAGGTCAACGTGCGTCATCACGCCGGACTCCTCCTTGAGGCGCTGCGTCACCTTGTTCGACAGGCCCTGGCCGGAGGAGGTGGCTGCGGCGGTCGCACAACTGCCTCCCGGTCCCGACGGAGCGGTCAGAGGCCCTCCTGATCTGGAAGTGTTGTGGAGGCGATTGAAGTAGAACAGGCCGAATTCCTGCCGCAGCTTCTGCGGGTCGTATTGGGACACGAGACCGCGAATGCGTTGTGCTTCCACATCGGCGTCGCTGTCGGCGGAGGAGTCGCCGGCATGCCCCTGCTGAAGACTCCTGTTGGAGGTTTGTTGACGTTGAGGACCAGCACTGGGATATTGATTGCGGTATTACACATTAACGTCGGCAACGGAACACATGGATTATTTTGCGGCTACTGTAGAAATCGTTCTATCTTCCGAAAGCGGAACTGGAGTACTTAAACGTATCGTCGTCGACGGCCCCCATCAGAACATGGAAGAAGACCGTGAGCGCAAGCAGATCCGTGCAGCCACGCGCTTCGGGGTCAAGAACGCGCCACAAACTAAGGTGAAGCTGGTTGCGCTTGTCGTCGCCATCGTCCTTATTTCGTCCCGTATTGCTATTGATGTTGGTGCCAGCGGCAGCCCCGCGCGCGCCCGCGCGTCGCTCCACGCAACCCATTTCCTCGAGAAACAGCGGCAAGTCGGTGAAGTGAAGCTCGCCTGCGAGTGTAACATGTTGTGAGCAGAACGAGAAGATACAGAACATAGTAAAGCTCGTATCTCAGTACAACGCGGCAAAAGGAGTTCGCTACAAGGAGTTACCCGGCGCGCTCGTGTGATCTTCTCTCGCGGCTACCGCGACCTGGAAGGCCTCCCGCACCTTTTTCTCGAGCAGGTGCCAGTAGTACCTTCGCGACCGTGCGCTGCAAACCCGGCCCGGGCTGTGTGGCATTTTTCCCTGGTCCGCCGTCTGCTCTTTTCGTTTCTTCTGTCGCGCCACGGCGTCAGAGTACAGCAAATTGCTGGCCTTTTTCCCCGCATTAGTCGCTCCACCGCTACTCTTCGCAGCAGCGGCACCCGCACCACCCCCTTCGTCGCTCCCACTCCTCTTCCCCTTGCTCCCGCTCCGCTGCTGCTTCGACGTCCCTGCTCTTTTGCCCCTCGCTCCACCGACGCCCTCCTCGCCCCCCGCGGGGGCTCCCCCGACAGCATTCGTCGAGGACGACATCAACTCCTCCAACAGACCGGTTTTCGCCGTCTGCGCGATTGTGTACGCCGAGTAAAGTCTGTCGTGGACGTTCTCCTGCTCCCCCCGCTCGACGAGCGCGTCCTCGGCCCCCGTTCTGTGGTTGTGCCCCCCTTTCGAGTGCTTCTGCGCGTAATTACTTATGGTCGGCTTGTGCGTGCACTCCCGGTAGGCTTCCTTTTCGATCAGAACAAGCTTCTTCTTCTTCCGCTCCTGCTCGTTCTCCAGGTAGTTCTCGGGGTCCGAAAACAAATTTGCCGCCGACTCCGCGAGAATGTACCGGTTCAACTCGGAGTTCACGATTGGCCGGAACGTGCATTCCTTCATCTCCTTCTCGTACTTCTCCTGGCGGTACTGCTCCAGCTCGCGTTTCGTCCGGTGGTTCGCAGTGGTGCGGCCGCGAGACGCCGGTTTTTCACCCGGTGTAGGAGCGCTGGTTTTCATCAACGCGTCGCGAAGCTGCTGCTCCCCGATGACGACGGACCCGGGTGAATAGTAACTCGACGCTGCAAGAGTTGATGTGTTTAAGAGCTTGTGCTCGACGTGCCTGGGGCGAAACGTACACTCGGCCAGCTCGTGCGCCTCCCCCTGGGCTTTGTACTGCTCGCGCTGCAGCCGCCACTTCTCAGCCGAGTGCTGCTTTATGTTCTCACGCGTGACGCGGTCCATCTCTTTGCCGCGGTGCGCGCGGAGGCTCGCGGTACCCGCACCCGTGCCCGCACCGCCACGCGCGGAGGACGGTGGAGAGGTGGCCGAGGCGTTTGGCTGGCTGCCAGCGACAAACGCAGGAGGCACTGGCGACGACGGGGACGCAGGAATCATAGGGTTCGTGGTGGGCGGTCCCTGGGTGTCGGTCGAGTTGCGGTCGTTTTCGGTGCTCGTCGTGGGCAGACGGGCACGAGTGTCGCGGTCGGGAAGCACGGTGGGCGGACGGGTATCTTGCTCGCGGTCGCGCCTCTGCTGCTCCACCTCCAGTGGGGGGTCGAGCTGGAGCTGCCGACGCGCGCTCCCCAACGTTCCCGTGGGCGAGGAGGTTGCTTTGTTTGGCGGTCCGTGATTTGCCGCCGGCTTCGCGGGAGACGTGCCGCGGTCGACGCTCTGTGCCGACAAAGACGAAGCCCGCTGTTCTTTAGCGGCTGGTGGTGCTGTTCAATTCATTGAACAAAGCGAGAGGCCGATAGAACAACTCGAACACTTCAACCCACAGCTGTCAGTGGAAAAGGGAATGGAAACGAGAGCGGAAGGGTAACAGTAAACTGTAGTTTCTGCCTCTGTCTCAGTAACTAAACTCATCCTAGCAGTATTCTCGGCGTCTTCCGGAAGATCAATCCAAAGAAAGCTGACGGAACCTGGCTCCACTTTTTTCAGCACCGGTGCGTCCTCCGGTTCTTTGCAGATGGTCATGTGGTACTCTAGTTGGGACTCGTAGACTAGCCCCGCACACACAGCGCACTGAAACAACGGCCCGGTCCCGTTCGGAGGCCCGCTTCTGGTGGCCGCCGTGCTGCCGCTGCTCGACCCAAGAGTTGCTCCGGTCGCCCTGTTCGGGGCGGGTTTCACAATGGTCTTTCGGCCTTCAGAAGCAAGGGCGAGGTCTGGTCCGATGGGTACTGTACTCGACGCGGCGGACGCCGAGGACACGGCCGCACCGTCCTCACTCGCAGGGGGGCCCGTCTCGACCTGGCGAGGAGCGTCCTCGAGACCTCCTCCGTCTCCGAGTAAAGTCGTGGGCCGAGCCGGAAGCACGTTCAGAAGCGTTGGCCGGGTCGAAATCGCGTCTGCGAAAACCGTTGGCCGATCGGAGGCAGACACCGTTTTCCGGGCACCAAGCTGCACTCCCTGGACAATAGTACCGCGACCGTCTGCTCCGAGAGTGCTTTGAGTTGGGAGTTGTGCTGCAGTTGCAGTTGTCTGTATCTGTTCGGGGTAATACAGCGCGCCCGCGGTCGGAGCCGTGCTGGATGTTGACTCCGCGACGCTCAGCGCACCCGCCCCGGACAACAAACGCGGGCGCACAGGGACGCTGAAGATGCATGTCAAAGTCAATGTCAAAGAAATTGAAATTAGTAAGTACCTAGGCCAAGAACACCACCACCCCTTCTCAAAGACCTTCTGAATCTTGCGATTGGTTCACAAGCACACTACAAACGACCCCACCTGGCCGGTCTCCGCGTGCGTTCGAAAGGGTTTTTGTCGACGGAAATCGCCCGAAAGTTCACGTGCTGCAGCAGGTTCATATTTGCGACCGGCACGTTCGCCGCATTCTGTCGTGGTCCCGTTGTCGCGTTCGGCTTCGACGGCCCCAGTTGCGTGGCACCCGGTGGAACCGCCGATGAACAAGATGCGCTGCTCGCACTTGCGGACCGATACACCACCACTTGTCTCGTGCTCGTAGCCGCCGGAGGTCTGCCTCCAACTGCCGTCGTCGGCCGCGTCGTAGTGATGGGGGTCGGCTGGTGCACGACGAGCCGCGTCTGGCGATACGGCACCGGAACCGAGGCCGGCGCGATTCGTTCGCGCTGCGGGGGACCTGCCGCGAAAGTCTGATGTTGGCGCCACACTACAGAAGTTGCTGGGACAGCGAAAGAAGCGGCTGCGGGAGGCGCGGCGGCTTTGCAAGAAGTGGCGGCAGAACTGAACAGCTTGATCTTACTCTGTCCCCCCTGCTGCTGTCCTACGGGAATGCTGTGCATCATTTCAGAATGGGCAAGAGAGAAGGAAAAATGACCATGGACGCGTACAGTACAGTAGAGTGTGAGTAGAGTTTGTTTTTGGTCGCCGAAGATGTAGATGAACCAACGAAAGTCTGAGTAAGCTTTGACTCAGGCGGCAAGCTCTATTTGACTTAAAGTTAAAGCCCAACACAAATTCAAAAAAAGTCGCGGCGCGACAAATATCGGGCGGCGAACGCTTAGGGACGCGCTGCACCACCTCAAATAGGTACGCGAAACTCAAAGAAAATGAAAAAGCAAAAAAAGTATAGTACTTTCTTACTCCAAGCGGAAAAAAAAAACTTGCGCTACATTTTATGATGGACATGGAATGGAGATGGGAGCCATTGCAATTCTGTGCGTCTGCATCCGACCATCGTGGACAAGAAAGAATCTGGCAGACGTGGAGATCAGGGCACTGATGTGTTGGGTCAGCGCGGCATGACAAACTTGAGACTGCTTCCTTGCTACTTGCTCCGCATAATCAAAGGCAGAAGGCCCTGCGTTTTACGGTCTGTATTTGAGGCAGCCACTCCACCGAAAGGCATCAAAAGCGGACGAAAGACCAGGCGAGCTGCCACATTCGCTTTTCGACAACGAATTCGCGTAAGGCAGCAGAAGGGCATCGCGGCTAACGTCGTTTGTCCCGGTCAATCAATCGCGATACCACTCCCGGAAGACGCAGGCACATCCTGCGTGCACCACATGGCCGCCGGCCGCATCCAGGCACTGCTTTTTTGCGCTGCTTCTTTTGGTCATTGCTTTGCACTTCCATCTTGCCTGTATTCTCAAAGATCCCAGCGCCATGCCGTGACGGTATACAGCCTGGGTCTGGCGTTTTTTATGACATCGCTTTTCTTTGGAGGTCGCCATGTTTGTTCAGCCGCACCAGTGGGTGTCTGTTGATAACGTTGAACTTGAATGAACCCAGGGGAGAAATTTTTACAGGAGGTAAACCTAAACGCAAACGCACACTGGTTTAGTATTTGTCTGGCCGCATGTTTCTCGGTCCTTCCACCCACGGACTCCACAGGGAGCGTCGCTTGGGGAGGCGCAATAAAGAGAAAGGAAAACAACTCGCCGTCTTGTTCTAGTACATGAGGGCGACACACTAGGAGCAGTAGGAGCATACAGCACAGCGCCGAACCCCTCACGCCTTGTGCGCCACGTGTATGCCGGCTTTCGAGCAGGTGATGCGCTCTGCTTGGTATTGCAGCATCATCCTCAGCGATTTTCCGGACCCGGAAGATGGAAACAGCACTTTCCTGTCCTCGGTCTGCAGAAGCGATTCGGGAAGGATGGGGTCGTGGTGTACTGGTGCGCTCCCGGGCCGCGGGTGCTTGAGCTTTCGCAGACGTTGCAGCAGTGTTGTTTCTGACTCGCGCCGTAGCAGAGCAGGGCTCTGGCGAGGCCTTCCCGTACCTGGTTTTGTCCGGTTGGTTGCGCTTGTTAGTTTTGAAGCGCGCGCGCTCTGATTCTCAGGCGCTCCCTTAGAAGTCCGTCGCGACGGCTCCGGTCGCGCTTGCGCTTCCGCGAAAGTAAAACCATCGCGGAAATCCATAGCATCGGCGCACGCGAGCAATCGGGGCGCGCGCCCGTAGTTGTTCGACACCAGCACCACACACAGTCAACGCCTGAGCGGCAGCGGGCGGCGCCAGCATGCGCCCGCTGGGCCGGGCTGGGGCTTTGCTTTCAGCATCTCCGATTTGGCAGACCGCGCGCGAGATTCTCGCGCTGCACATGAGAGCGAGAAGCCCAACGCCACCCGCAACCGCAAGGAAATGGCAGCGCCGCGCCCTCTCGCCCTATGTTTTCGAACCATCGACAGCCACCACGCAAGCCCCAAGCCCAACGCGCGAAGCCGGCGAGAACGAGACCAGCCAGACAAAAAAGCGTCTGCCTGCGGGCCGGGCGACCGAGCTGAACAGCGGCACTCTACGCGAAGAACTGAACTCGTCGCCAGGTCGAGATGGACCTGTGGCGCCACAATCTCGCGCAGCTGCAGGGGGTGCCGATGACCCCACAAAAGACGCGAACATCGGCCACCACGACCAACACGGGGACGGCGCTCACCACGGAGGCGGAGCGGCCGGTCGAAGTGCCGCGGTCGCCCGACAAGCAAGCAGCGGAACCGAGCACCCCTGTCCGCAAGGAGAAGACGACGATGCCCAGCCTGGAGCAGATGACGACGCCAATCGAGAACGCCATGGAGGAAAACAGCACGCCGGCCAAGACGCCAGCGCCCTACCGCGAGATCCTGCTGCAAGAGTGCGGTCGCTACCTGTGTGGGACAGACGTCTTCGTCTTCGAATGCGAAGAGCGCGAAAAAGCCTGCGCTAGCAAATTTGCGCCGCGTAATCGACGAACTCCGGCAGCTCGATGGAATGGGCCCCGCATACGAAGAAGAGCTGGAGCACCAGAGAGCTGAGGCCATTGCATTCAGCTTTATGGGTTCGGTCGGCTGTACCTCCGAAACTCTCATAACGCACCAAATGGCGCTTGGTTTTAAGCTTTTTGCTTTCGTTGAACGAAGGCGACGCGCCAGCCCACCAGCCCGATGAAAGACCGCCGCGCACTTTCTTTGGCTGGCTGCAGCTGCACCAGGACCAACATACGGCCCGCGGACTCATGGAAGCACGACGACACTGCTGCGGCCGGCATGCCCTCCCCTCGGCGACCAACAGCAACCAGAAGCAGCGAGACGAGTACCCAGCCAGGGAGAAGCGCTCTACACCAGCGACGCCGTGGCTAAAGAGTGCAAGTCAGCTGCCTGCGACTACTGCACAGCAGACAAGGGGGCGTCTTGGGTGTGGCAGCAGTCCAATCGTTCCGCGCCCAAGCCACCTGCTCGCCGAATGGACTACACGAGATCGCTTATCGCGTGGGTTTCGAGTGCGGGAAGGGCTACGCTGGCACTGCCAATGCCGGAATATGCGCAGCCTATTCCCGTTTTCAAGCCCACGCGGGCAGCGCGGACACTATCCCGACCGGCACGCAGAAGGACCTTCTGCGTGGGCAATAGCGCTGAAACCTATGTACTCTGTATGCCAGCGGGGCCCCGTGGTCGAAACATGAGGAGCGCTCGCTCCTAGTGCGGCGCAGATTTCTTGCGCATTACTCGCGGGATTGAAATGGAAGCAGGACGCGAATGAGTCGAAGGGAACTCGACCCCCGAGCGCAGCCCGCCACCGAGGAGGGGGCCCGCACTTTCCTGGAAGCGGGGGTCACGCTGCGGACAGTCAAGCCGAGCGGCTTCGACGACACTCGTCCGCGCACAAGTATCGGCATGCAACACGATTCGCATTCGGTCTAACAACGTACCAGCACCAGCGTCGGATAGCACCTGACACAAATCAGAAGCAGTCTGGCCATGCAGCGCACCGTGTACGGCGCTCCCACTACCAGCACACTAGACAACTAAACCAATCGCCATCACATCCAGAGACATAAGCATAGAAACCCAACACGCCAGGGCCCGGCCCCTGCGTCCCAAGTAGGGCACCACCCACCACAACCCAAAGAGACACACCAGCCCAAAAATCCAAGCACCACCAGCACCAAAACCAGCTACAGCATTGACCCAGTAGACACCCCAAAGAGCATGAGTGCGGCCAGAAGCCCGCAGGAAGGAGAAACGCGCCCCCTGTGGTCCCCGGCGTGCGCCTTGTGTCTTGGTCTTCCACCCACGTTCAACAACAACTACCGCAGCGATGTGGTTGCGACCATCAAGGAGGGACAGCGAGGCGGGGCGGTTGGCAGCCGCGAACAACCAGCGCAGGGACATCACTGAACGGCATGCAGAAATCGCCCCAGGACTGGCGCAAGTAAGAAGAAGAAGAACAAGAACGAGGCGGACCACCAGAAAGAAGAACAAGAGCAGCAGACAGCACCGCCGACGCCGCCGCTGTGGAGCCAGAGGCGACGAGCACGGCGCGGCGCGTTCTTCAGAGTCCTCCACGCCGTACCGGAAGAACGCCAGGGCGGGCGCCGCGACGCACATTCGTAGGCACGCACTTCCTGCGCGTAACACCAGCGCGGCGCAATGGAGTCGCCATAGTCCTCCGCCCGCGCCTTGCTGGAAGGGGGCGCCTAGGCGCGCCGCACGCCTTCAGTTCTTCACTGCCTGCGCCAAACGGCTTGCCTCGCTGGCGAGAGGGGCTGACTCGCTGGCGCGGCTGGTCCGTCGCGGAAACGAAGGCGCTCGAGGAAAGGCAGCCACTAGCCTGATGGTGATGCCCGCCGCAGTTGGCGCGACCAATTGGACAGCCTCGAGGACAAGAGCAACGAGGACGCCGACGGATTTCCGCGCTCCCAGCTGTCGCGCGAGGACGGCCCCGGGCGGACGGAGGGCGGCGCGGGTGAGTTCCTGAGAAACGAAAGCGCTACAAGTGCCCAGAGGTGTGGCCAATACCTGCCGAGAGCCTCTGGCCAATTCTCTCAGGAATGTGCAAGATGCGAAACACAGCCGCCAAGCGTTTCCGCATGCAGTGCGCTCGACGTGGGAGCAAGAAGAACAGCCACGGGCGGCCCGAAGGTTCTCCGGCGTGGTCGACTGCGACCGCTACAGGCTTCCAGACGCGGCGCCTGTGCGACCGCCCTCCATATCCCGGCGGCGGCGCCGGGGCCCGGCGAGACACCGAAAACGA